>PVJA010000861.1:53384-145705 GCA_004027025.1 Myocastor coypus | reverse complement strand
AAAAAAAAAAGTAATGTGGATTTAGAAAGGTTAATGTTTAGTTGTTTGATCAATCTTATATACCTATATGTATTAATCTAAACTGATCCGATGATGAAAATATGTAATATAACCATTGTTAAATTTAAACAATAAAAGAATTGAAAAAAAAAAAAGACAACAATATGCAATGTATTAATTATTGCAGCTGTCCACCAACCTATCTTGAAACTATTTCATTGCAATTTTATCTTTTTCTCATTAAAATAATAGATTTTTTAAAAAACCACTAGAAAGTGACCATTGTCAAGCCATGGCTGGGTCTTCCCCTAGAGAAGCTTCTGCGTCAGACACTCAAGGCCCGAGGGAAACCAGCTTGCCTCAGCCAGGTGCAAATCTCTGCATGCTACCATGCAGCGACCAATTGATCGTGCATTGGTTGTGGCCCATGAGGCAGGCCTCTCAAGGCAGCCTCTCCTGCCCCAGAGATGCATCCAGGGATGCTGGGTCTTTGGTGAAGGTGGAAAGAGAGAGGACTTTGATACTAAGGAATTTGTCCTACACCAAAGGATTTAGGTTTGGCCCTGTCTCTCTTTCTTTCTTTCTTTCTCTCTTTCTTTCTTTTTTGATGCTTTATTTTTTAAATTTTTTTCTTGTTTCAGAACTTTTGTTTATTTATTTTTATGGCTGGCTCAGCCTGCCCTGAGGGCAGGGCTGGCACAGCATGTGGTGCCAGGGATTGAACCGCGGTCCCTGCAGCCGCCTGCAGGCGCATTAGACCACTGAGCCATCCTGCCGCCCCCGCCCCCGCCCCCGTCTCTATTTCTTAGTAGCAATGTGACCTTAGGTGAGCAACCCAATGTCTCTGGGCCTTAAGCTCCTAGAAAGTAGGGACAAACATACTACTTTCCTTGCAGTGTCATACAGGCAAAGCACTCAGTCTATTTTTATCTTATTTTATTTTTTGATACCAGGAATAAAGCTCAGGACCTTGCACTTTCCAGGCAAATGCTTGTGTCACTGAGCTAGATCCCAGCCCTGAGGCACTCACTTTAGAACCTGGCCCACTGAGGGGACAGCAGTTGAGAGTGATGCTGGAGTGGACACCAGAAGAGGAGTCCTTCTTCCTTCTCCATCTTACAACCCAGCCACCCTAATCCACCATCACACCAGGAGGACACGTGGCACCTCAGCGCTAGAGACATGCACAAAGTCTTTATGACAGTGTAGAGGTAACCTGCTCCCCTTCCCACAGTTTTCCCTCCCATAGTTACCCAAGCTCAAATATGGTCCAAAATGAGCAAATGGAAAATTTCCAGAAACAATTCATAACTAGTTTGAGATAACTTTTTAATACAGTATAGTGTTATAGTTGTTCTTTTTTATCATTGGTTATTGCTCATCCCTTACTGTGCATAATGTACAAATTAAACTTTATTGCAGGTATATATGTATAAGGAAAACTTGGTCTCTCTGTAGTCTGGGACTGTCCCCTGCTTCAAGCAACAGTGGGATGTCTAGGAATGTAAAGCCTGAGGACAGAGGAGGGGACAGCTGCTATTCACAGAATACCAGGAGAACATTATTAACAAGAGAATGGATAAATTGCCACACACTCGCCAGTGGGACCTTAGGTATCTTTACCAATGCCTGGACTCAAGTGCTGCAATGACCCAATTGATTCCTTGGGTATGGAATATTGAGTCAAAAAAAAACCAGTTACTTAATTAGTTAATTCTTTTCTTTTCTTTTTACTATGAGGAATTGAACTCAGGGCCTTACATTTGCCAGGCAGGGGCTTATGCTACTGAGCTATCTTCCCAGCCACAGTTAGTATTTATTAAAGCTTCATACATATGCAAAGCAAGCACTATCACGTTGACTAGCATATGCATTATGGAAAGGTCTATGAACACAGGCTTTTGGCCAGGCCTGCCTTGGTTAAGCAGGACTGAGCCAGCAGACAGTAACACAGGTGATGCTGTCACTCCAGCACTTTGGCATTTCTGCAAGTGTGTGTCTCAACCATGTCTACCACCTAGATATATGTTATGCAGTTTCCTTTCTCCATATCGAAAGTTCCTTTTAGGATAAGGAAGGATTTTTCTAACATTTGGCCTGGGTTAGACATCAGTACTTCCTTGGGAGAGAGGGTGTCGTTCACTCGCCCCTGGTGGAAATGCCAAACAGCCAGGCCACTTGGAGGAAAGTTCAGGGAAAGGGCTGGCCAAATAGCTCAGTGGATTGATGTGCCTACAAACAGGTGCAGAGGCTGGGGGTTTGATCCCTGGGCCTGCCATGCCATCCCTACCCCCAGGGAGCACTGAGATGGCAACTGAGACTGGGCATGGTGGCTGTAAACAGTGGATCACTATAGAGTCTGATCTACTAGTAAGACCCTGAACATCCTGTAGACCCTTTCTTTAAAAAAAAAAAAAAAAAAGGACAGGGACCCCTGAGCCACTGCAACACGCTGAAGGAGGTGCTGAAAACCCTGTGCTAAGGGAAGGATCTGCAGCTCAAAGGGTACATTCCATACTGTAGCACTGTGTTTATAGGAAATTCTAGGAAAGGAAAAACTACACGACAGAAAGTCAGAGCAAGCACAGTTAGGGATGGGTGGACTTCCCCATATAGGAAAGAGAGTGAGGTCCATTTCATCAGCATCCTGGGCCCCAGGACAATGCCTGCTAGCATGGGAACCCAGCTCACCTGTGTCCAAGGCCCCCTAGGCTTGTGCCCCACCAAGAGTGCAAGATTTCCTCCCAGCAGGAGCAATCTGCCTACCTGCCCTATGCCCCTATCCCCAGACCCTCCAGTAGAGGCCGCTGTTCACCCCCAACTGGTCCACCTCAATGCCAGGTCAGCAGCTATGGGTCTGAACCCACTGGGATGTTGAACCCCACCTTCTCATCCTGCAGGACCCAGGCCACTTCCTACCCTCAAGGGTCACTTTCCCTGAGTCTGCTCCCACCTCCACCCCTGTTTCTGGAGACCTGTGTTGTGGTTTCAAGATGTTGCTGGCTCAGCACATTCATCCCACCAGGGTACCTTCAGGCCGGACCCTGGGGGAAAGGACCCTTCCCCAGAGACCACCTGCCATTCTCACTTCCTTGTCACCTCCTGCCCAGATGGCTGTTGCCCCTGACCAGCCTGGTGTCCTGGCTCTTCCTTACCTGTCCCAGCTACTGGCTGTCCATCCTTCTCTCCTCCTCCATGAGACCTGACCCACCGCTGTCCTTTCCATGGCCTCACCTGTACCTGTGCACCCAGCCCCCACCTCACCTTGGAGATTGCTGCCTCTGGCACCAGGCTTGGGAGGAAGATCCTGGACCTCAGAACTGTCCTGGTCACCTGCCAACTGAGGGATCCTAGGCAGTGCCACCTGCTCTTGGAGTATCTGTTTCCAGACCTGAGGGACAGCAGGGGTCCCACACTTCATGGGGACAGTGTGTGGCCAGCTGGCTGGGGCTTACAAGTGGTCCCGTATCTGTCTGAGGCTGCAAGGATGTCTGTACTTCCAATCCCATGAAGTCAACAAAAAGGGCCAGCAAATCACTGCAATTGCAGAACATTTGACTGTGTATGCATCTGCTTCCTCTTAGTCCAAAGAGAAGAATTTTCTTCTCCTTTCTTCTTCTTTTTTTTTCTTTTTTGTTTTCTTCTTAGCAACATCAATAGGGAGGTGGGTCATGCCCACACACTGTACTCTGTAGAACTATTGTGAGGGCAATATGCAATATGTCAACTTTTTAAAAAAGAAAGGGGAAAAGAAAAAAAAAGTAATGTTGGTTGAATGTGTTAATGTTTAATTTTTTGATCAATCTTACATACCTATATCTATTAATCTAAACTGATCTGATGATGAAAATATGTAATATAACCATTGTTAAATTTAAACAAAAAAATAAAATTAAATTTAAAAAAAAAAAAAAAAAAGGGCCAGCAAAGCACACCGCAAGGTGTCTTTTAATGAAGAGGCTACATTCCTGTGACTTTTTTTTTTTTCTTGTTTCAGAACTTTTATTTATTTATTTATTTATTTATTTTTATGGCCGGTTCAGCCTGCCCGGGATCAAACTGCAGTCCCTAAAGCTGCCCAAGGTTTCCCAAGCAGGTGCTTTAGACCACTGAGCCATCCCGCCGGGCCCCTCCTGTGACTTTTATTACAGCACATTATAATTGTTCTAGTTATTATTACTTATGGTTGCTCATCACTCCCTGTGTCTAATTCATAAAGCAAACTCTCACACAGACATGTACTATAGGAAAACCCCAACATACATAGATTCAGCACTTCCTGGGGTTTCAGGCATCCGTGAAGAACTTGGTGTGCACCCCCCCAAGCCAAGGAGACACTGCCATATCTAACAGGCCTCACTCATAGGAAGAGGTGAGTCGTGACTCCCAGGGCAGCCTATAGAAGCTCCCAGATCCACTATGCCCCACCTTTCTCCCCGAGACTCTCAGCTATTGAGCATCACTGCTTCCTATGTGCCCAGCTCTGCTCCCGCCCTCAAGCACAGTTTTGACTTCTGCTAGTCTCCTTTTCATGTGCTCCCACGTGTGCCACTGGGGCAAGAAGGGGGGTGGGAGGGGCATGCAGGGGGAAGCAGGGCGCTATTGGGAGATTTGCTGGAGCTGTGGATATGTGAATGCCAAGGCTGGGGCAGCTATGTACACCCTCTCTCCCCACCCTTTGGCCATTGCTGTGCTTGCCCCCAGCTTTGGGGAACAGCCCATCAGTGATGGATGAGACTTTAATTCAAGTAATGAGACATTTATAATAGTGGTTATCTCCAAATTAGGCCTTCCAGCAATTAGTCCTTGGAACTACTACCTTTGCAGCATGACTTGATTTTGAGAATTTGGAAAAGTGGTGCCTCTTTGACTTTTGTTTATATCTGTACGATGAGATGAAGAGTTCACTGCCTGTCTTTCAGGAACTGGATTTCTGAAGGGCACCTGGTTCCCCCCTGCCTAAGACAGACCCTAGCTGTAGCTATATACCAGGATACAGGAGAGCCAGGAGCAAAGTGTCCTCCTGCCCATTCATACAGGGCACTGCGGGAAAGATTTGGCCTGGCCAGAGAAGGAGAGTGAGCCAAGAAGTCAGAGGCAGGAGAAGGGTCTCACAGCTGCCACATGAGGACTGTGGCATGGTGACTGCAGGTGCTCTCACCACTCTGTCACTGGGGCTGGGACAGCCTGGCACTGGGCCCCACAGGGCTGCCTCCGCTGGTCAGCCTGGATGATGACATCACTTCTGTTCTGCAAGGAAGAGGCAGAAAGCCCAATGGCAGGGATGAGAGCAGATTCTTGCCCAGCAATGGTTGCCAAGATGCCAGAAGCAGTCCCTCCCATAGCCTCCCAGGGCCTTGGCTCTGCAGCGGTAGGAACATGCCAGCGTGGGCTGGGGAAGTAAGGGACACTACCATCACCATCCGCTCAAGAAGAGTAGGCTGTGAACTGTCAAGGAACCTGCCTACAGGCACGGACATCCTGCTGGGAAACACGTCCTAAGCCCAGGCAGGAGATGTGCTTACCACTGCCCATGGGGAGGGCATGAAGCTGGCTGCAGCTCCCTTAGAGTCCATGACCTTGAAGTGCAATGAAGCAGCTGTCCAGGGCCCAGAAAGGCAGGCAGTGGCTTTGTTGTTTCTGTAAGCCACAGCCACTTGTGTCAATGATGAGGCCATCAGAGCTCTGCCCAGACCCCATCCAAGCATGATCTCTTGCTCTTTAGAAAGAGCACTGACCCTGTCCCTTAAAAGGATGTCTGCCCTGATTGCCCTCCACCTGCCAAAGCATTGTTCTCAGATCACTCTGTCCCCTTCCAAGGAGATCTGTTTATCTCGCTTGAAAAGTCTGAGAGGCAAATTCACCTCCACAGCAGCTGCCCAGAGACGTTCACTTCAGCCAGATACCCATGCCAATGCTCAGAGACATGGAGCAAGGGCAGGACACAGCGCCCCAGGGACAGACCTGGGCAGAGAGACCCTGAAGGCACAGGAGAGCTCTGGCCCACTGGTCTATGCCTAGGGATGCCGAGGCCCTGACTTTTCCCTTGGGGTGGAGGAGGCCGGGACCCAGGGTTGCAGAGCAGACCCTCAAGCTCCAGAGAGGAGCCTTCAGCAAGAGGAGGGCTAGAAAGAGAAGAAAATGAATCCATCTCTTCCCTCCATGCTGCAGAACAATTTAGGTTGTACAAGGCAGCAGCTCAGCACATCCCTGTTACAAGAAAGCACCCACTCTGGGGGCCATGATGGACACTGGGAACACAGATGCTGTCCCCTAGAGGGACCCCCAACCCCTCACCGGTAAGTGGTCCAAACCCAAGTGAGGGCTGCCCTAGAGGCCAGTGGGCTTGCACTGCTGTGAGGGCCATTCTGGCGGCATGCACTCTCACGGGCTCTGACCATACCCTTGCTGAGGCTGCTGCGGAGAGCCACAGGCACATGGGGACCACACGATGGGGTCTGCCTAGACAGGCACTCCACCCTAAGGCTTGGACACACCAACAAAATGGTCCAGAGCAGCTGAGGCTGCAGGAGGTAGCTCCCCCACCGAGCCACCAGGCTGTACTTCATGAGCTCAATGAAGCCCCCTCTCCTTGAATCTGCCTTTGCCCTGAGGCCTCCCATCTCCAGCAGCCCATCTCTGGGGTGATGTGTACAGGGCATCCCCCCTTTCTCAGTGATGTGACTATCACCCATTGGGAAAATGTTGGTAGTCTTGGTTTCATGCAAGACGGAGAGCCTGCCTGGTGGTTCTCTCAGATCTTCATCTATGGGTCTGCAGTCCTAGCTATGGGTGACCCTGAGGCCAGCGCTCCCCTCCTGGGTCTCTCTATTGACTTGGACAGTGCTGGGGCACCAGACAGGCTACTGGATAATCTTGCCTGGCAAGGATTGGATACTTTAAAAATAGACTGGGTGGCTGGGGATTTAGTTCAGTGATGTAAGCATCTGTCTGGCAAGTGCAAGGTTCTAAGTTTGATTCCCAGTACCCCCCCAAAAAAAAAAATTTGTATCAATTTTTTAGCAGGGCCTGGTGGCTCACATCTAGTGGCTCCCAGTACTAAGGAGGCTGAGGCAGGAGAATCATTGTGGGTCCAAGGCTAGGCTGGGCTACAAAGTGAGTTCAAGGCTGAAAAAGAAAAAAAAAAAAAAACAGAATGAGGCTCATTTACCCAAGTAATAACCAGAAGTGTCTTCCTAGCCTGGTGACAGGTGGCCTGAAAGAAACATGCTGGAGGAGAAAGACAGCCACCTGCCCCGGTCCCCAGAGCCCCTCTGTCCTCCCTTCTCCTCTGCCCGCCTTTCCCCTCCCCCCCTCTCCTTATTCCTGACCCTTCTCTTCTTTTCAGCATAGGAAGACTGACCCTGGCCCTTACCCACAGGCTGTCTGTGCATCTAGACAGCGATGAGCCTGTGCACCCGGCCAGGCAGACGGGCCAGGCCCCCACCCCGTGGGCCGGAGTGGGATGGGTGCCATATACCTCCTCTTTTCTGGTCAACGCCCAAGCAGGTTCTGGCTGGGAGCACACACAAGGTATGGAATGTGATTCTGGGTGTCCCTGGCAGAGGTGCTGACATGGGAGGGAGGAGGAGGAGCAGAGCACGCCCAGGGCCTCCCTGCAGTCCCTCCAGGCTCACCTCCCTCCCCAGCAGGTCCTCGAGGTGCATCCCGAGTGGACCCCTTTCCCTACCCCAGCGCCTGCACCTTCAACTGGGCTCTCAGCCCATCGCTCTGCTAGCCTGACTTAAAATCATGCTAGCATAAGCAGCGTTTTTTTCTCTCTCTCCCTCTTTTAGTCAGAATCAATGACAATGACAGAGTTATAAGGCAGCCGTGGGGAGGAAGAAGAAAGCATCTAGTGTCAGGACTGATGTGAGAGGCAGCTGGAGGAGCCCATTAGGATCGCAGTCGCCTTAGGGTGTGCAGCTCAGCACCACACAATGTGATGTCTGCGAGACACACCGGCAGGCAGCAGCCTTTGTCTGCATGCAACTGTCATTGAGGTGGAAGTCTCAACATCACAGCTATTAGTGGGGGGCGGGGGGGAGGGGGCATGTGGCAGGGATGTCTCAGTCACGTGAGGAGGACAGAGAGCCTTGTTGAAAAGGGACACCCTGGAGGCCAGAGTTAGTGGTTGGGGTGTTTCTGGTGTCTGGGATGAGAGGCCTTGCACCACAGGCGGAGAGGAGCATGGGACACGTACCAGCTGGAGCCGTGGGTGGACCTCTGTCTTCCTTCTGCCCTCTGGCTAGGGGGAGGCCAGGCAGCTTTTCCACAGCAGCCTGTCGGTGACCTGCTCTTCCCTTGAGCTGCTCTGGCTCCCACACTCCCGAGAAGTCACAGGGCAGCAGGGGAAAATGGGTAAACACCATTGTCCGCATGGGCAGCGGGGATCCTTGTCACAGGTGTATGACAGCACCAGCTTCCGGCCTCATGTCCCTCCCCACAGAAAGTGTAATGGTTAATTGGGGGAAAGGCTTCCCTGTTAGGTAAGTTTAGGTAAGTCAGCCGGGTAGGGAACCCAAAGGCAAAAGATCTCCCTACCCAACAAGCTTGGGGGGCTCCTCCTTGGTCCCATGAGGATGCACCAATCTGCTTCCAGGATTGTTGGAGGTTGAAAGCAGGGCAGGCCCCTGTAATAGCACCAAGACCCTCAACACTGTGATGGGTGGGAGCCCACAGCAGGGGCCTGTGTGGCTGAGCCCTGCCTGTGCCCAGAGCACTCCCCGCTGGGTGCCTCAGGGTGTTCAGGATGATGTTGGCAGCTGTGATGGAGGTGGGGGCACCCTGGTGGGGGATCCACAGGGCTAGCACTCGTGGATAAGAACTCGGTCCTCACTTGCCCTGCACCCTCCTCTCCTTGTGGCACCTGCTCGGCTGCAGATGAGCTCTGTGGCCTCATCCTGCCAGTTCCTTGCTGGCCTGAGCACATTTTTGTGTGTGTGTCCTGCTACTCTCCCTCGGAGATGCACAGTGCAGATGTTGGCTTCCTTCTGCTGATTTCTGTTTCCAGTCCTGGAGATGAATCCAGGGCCTTCACCCTGAGCCACATCTCCAGCCTTCGTTATATTTTATTTTGACATTCAAATTCCCACGAAGTTGCTAGGTTGCCCAGTACAGGCTCAGGTTTGCCATCCTCCTTCCTCAGCCTCTCAACACGCTGGGACTGTGGCAGGGCAGAGAGGCAGGACACAGGAGCATGGCTCACCAGGGGCCCAGTGCCCAGCTGGCTGTCTTGCTGCCACCCTGCAGAAACAGTGTCCTGAGTCCACTTTACAGATATCGAGGGAGCAGAGATTCTGAAAGTTCAAGAGCCTGCGAGGGTTCCCAAAGGAAATAGCAAGTGGTGGTGCTGGCATCTGAGTCTGGCGAATTTGCCCACTCCCCCTCTTCCACCTGGAAACCCTGCCTCAGACCAGGGCCTATAACTCATGTGTGACTCCCCCTCAGAACCTGATGGGGGCACCCCTCCTCGCCCAGTACTCAGGCCACTGCATGCTCTCCAAAAGCCTCCTGTACCCCCTGAAGTCCTTTCCTGGGGAGGACACACATCTCCCATCAGAAAAGGGCTGGTCTGAATCTTGGGATGGACTGTAGTTAATAGTCCCATTAAATAAATACATTTTGCTAATTGGATTATTTACACAGCATTATATACTCCTGGATTTCCAACATGGTGCTAATAAATTGCACGAAGAACTTAATCATATTAGCATCCCAAAAGCTTGTAAGAGATGAAATGAGGAAACCAGGCAAAGCTGACAACTAGGACTTGTGGATGGTTCCAGACCCTCTGGGACCCCTGTATTTCCCTTGCCTAGGCCTTTTTTTTTTTTTGTGGGACCAGGGTTCAAACTCACGACCTTGCACTTGCCAGGCAGGCACTTGTGCCACGGAGCCATCTCCCCAGCCCCATTGCCTAGGCCTTTGAAATGGAAGCTGTTATTGCTTGGAGTGGGGGATGAGGCCAGCACATGAGTGTCACTGGGTCCCTGCTCCAGCCCTTGAACCCAACTTCATGAGCTAAAGATCCCACAGTGTAGAAGTTCCAGGGCAGGTCTGGAGGGCTGTGACCCCCTTCAGATCCATGCAGGCAGCACCCAGCCCCACACCCCCCAGCTCACTTCCGCCCCTGTGCCTCCTCTCCACAGACTCCTTCCTCTGGCTGGCACCTACCAAGCAGTGCCTGCCCACCACAGCCCCGTCATGCACAGAGCCATGCAGGCTCAAGGCTACAGCAGACTATGGAAGCAGCTATGGAAGCAGCTATGGAAGCAGCTGTGGAATTCCAGGGAGAAAGGCAGGGGCTGAACAGTAACAGGAAACAAGTGTGCACTCAGTCCTGTGAGGCCTTAGGGACTCTGGGGAGACAGCTTCCTCTGAGCTTTCTGATGTGGGAATCTGGGTGGCCCATGTTTAGTAACACTGGCGTAGGCTCGAGCAATGAAGAGCCCCCTCCTGCCTTCACATCTGGGCCCCTGTTACTCTGGAAGGATAAGAGATGGTCCCAGCATGGGGCGCACACACACACACACACACACACACACGCATATATACATACACACATGTTCACTGGCACATACACCTCCAGTCAGCCCTCAAAGGGCTCTTCTATGACCAGAACCACATTACAATAGCGACCAGCTTCTCAGGTAGCTTCTTCTTTTTTTTTTTGGTCTTTTTGAGACAGGGTCTTGCTGTGCAGTTCAGGCTGGCCTTGAACTCACTTTGGTAGCCCAGGCTGGTTTCGAACTTGGACCGATCCTCCTGCCTCAGCCTCCCAAGTGCTGGGATTACAGGCATGCGCCACCACGCCCGGCTCTCAGGTAGCTTCTGAGGTACCAAAACAAATGCTTTTCTAACTCTCCTGGTTCAAGAGCAACTGTTTAGGAGGTCCAATTAGCATAGCAGAATGGGGGGGGGGGTAAGAGAAAGAAGATGCCTTCTGGTAATTAATGAGAACAATTATAGCAGTTTCCAGAACTGCCAGCCCTGCAAAGATGCTGACGACACACTTGAGCACATGGGGAGTCCATTTAGAGAAGTAAAAATTAAGCCCATAAGAGAGATCCTTCCCCCAACACAAGACACTTGTTTGCAGGCGAGAAGCTCACACCTGCTGCTCCACCACAGCCATGTGCGCCCTGTCCCCACGCTCCCATGCGTCCACACTCAGCTGCCTGCTTGCCTACCCTCATCCTGGCCATCAGATTCACTCCTTGGCCATTGGCTCATTGAGTAAATATCAGCAAGAGCCAGCCTGGGACCAGGCCCTCTGCTTTGTACGAGATGAGGCTCCTGCCTCCCAGAAGTCTGTTTGGTTTCCTCACCATGCGTCCAGCACTGGTCTTCCACGAACCTGTACCAGTGACCAGGAGATGAAACAGCCCTGTTTTCATGAACGCGGTTTCGACACTGGTCCTGGACTTTGCCTGGGTGGTGAAGCATGGGCCTGGCTCAAAGGATGCCGGAGAGAAGCTTCAGGGAAGGCTTCCTGAAGCAGAGGCAGCTGAGCGGGGCCTGTGGTTGGAAAGGAGTTAGACAAATCAGAGAAGTGAGTCAGAAAAGCAAGAGCACTGCTCATGTACCACCAGGCCATGTTGAGCAGAGTCCACACCCACCCACTTGCAGAAGATGATTAGGAAATGCTCAGAGAGGCCCAGGAGAGGGGTCAGGACTGTGGCTCAGTGACAGAGCACTTGCCTGGCATGCACAAGCCCCTGGTTTGATCTCCAACACTACAAAAAAAGAAAAAGAATTGTATGAACTGGATGTTAAAGCCAGCCACTAAAAAAACATGTTTGCATGCACTTACAATTAAATAAATTTTATTCAAAACAATAATAATAAAAAGCTGTACTGTCACTTCCTAATGGCCTTACTGTCCTTTGGTTATTAGCTCTACTCTTGAGGTCATTTATGCTTTTTGTGTCTGCATGGGGCAAGTGTTAACAGAATGGTGGCTATTCTAGGGCCAGCCAGATAGCTCAGCAGATTAAAGTACTTGCTTAGGCAGATACAGAGGTGGTGGGTTTCGATCCCCGGCCTGCTGTGCCAGGCCCACCCTCGGGGCCTACTGAGCCAATGATGGAATTCAGACGTCATGGCATACGCACTGTTGTAATTCCAGCACTTGGGAGGCTGAGAACAGGAGGAACACTACAAGTCTTATCTGTGTAATGAGAAACTGTAAACCCTATAGACCCTGTATTAAATACACTTAAAGAAAAAAAAATAATAATGGTGGCTATGGTACATCTCTTCCAGCTGTCGGTGACAGTGCATTCCTGACATGAAGTTCACTGTAACAGAGGTGTTTAGCCCAGACGTTAGAAATTAAGCCTTGATTTAAAGAGTTGTGTTTATTTTCCAGACTTAAGAAAATAGTGGAGATAGTGTTAATAATGCGGATTCAGCTTAGAAACAGGCTCACTGCCATTGCCTGGAGGATATCACAAAAAAAATGTCAAACTATAGTTGAATTGCAACCATAGATTGGCAGCAGATCCAAGAGTTCCACAAAAGTCAATGAAAGCACTCTGTCTCAGTAGGTTACACAGAATTTACAATAAGGAATCCTGTATGTTCTGTCGTCGTTTGTGAAGTTAAGCTTGCATCATTTACATCAGCAAAATGTGTAATAATGTACAGACATTATTTTTTCAGGGAGCTGGATACTGTGCTCCGAAGGCCAAATGTGGTAGGAGGAAGATGCTTTCACTAAGAAAGTACGGAGGGATCTGTGATTGTATTTGGGGTTTGGACCCTGGCTAGAAGGTGGAGAAAAGACAAGAAGCTATGAGCCTGGAGCCAGGGAGCCTGGAGAGGAGGCTGAGTGGAATCCCCAGGCCACGTGCACATGGCAGCCTCTGCAGTGAGCAGAGGACTGGATGCGGCTGCTCAGAAGCTGAGCCAATCGTCCGCATTCTCTTAAAGCCCGAGGGGTGTGGCTTGTGGGGCAAAGGCCCTGAGCTCTCAGTGTGTGCACTGCCACTCTCACAGGCCTGTGGTTAATCAGACTCGAGCTGTGAGCGGCTAAAAGCAGGCATTAGCCTGTTTTGTAGGTGTCTCTCATGGTACTCCAAGCAGGCATCACCAATGTGGCTTCCACTCTGGGCAGGTAAAGGGGCTGTCCAGTTGTATCCTTGAGGTCACGTTTGCTTTGACCCATCTTCTCTGAGCAGATAGAAGCCACTCTGAATTCTCCCAGAAGCCACACCTACCCAACAAGCTCCACATGGAGAGGCTAAAGCTTGAGATGTACACCTCCTTCCCTCTCTCCTTCAGATGCTGGAAGTCTTCCAGGGGGACATCAAAGCCAGTAAGCACCGCACCAATATTTAGAAGAAATCTCTTTTTCCTGGCAGCTTTTCTCAGGCTGTGGGGCCTCGTATCCTCTGCCCCCATGCAGCACGATGTCAGCAGCCAATCCACAGCGTTGTCTGCAGCCCCTGCATGCTGCCGCAGTTGTGATCTTTCATTCCAATTGGCAGAGCATCCCCGCCATAGGGCCCTCTGAAATTCCAGAGACGGAAGGCTGATCTGCAGGGAACATGCTGTACAAGGTTAAGCATGTTTGCCCAAGAAATGTGGCTAATGTTCTTATCATGTGTGACCTTTCCAATATGTGGAGTGCTGCCTGTAACAAAAACGTCGCTTTTTAAGTAGCTTTCACACCAGGATGCCCAGTCATTAATCATAATGTGTGTGTGTGTGTATGTGTGTGTGTGAATGTGGGCACTGCCTGGGAAATCCTGGAGTCCTGCACTAGATTCAGGGCCAACTGGTAGCTGGAGCCTCCGCCTCACTGTCATCATCAGGATGTGATCTTGCTCCATCCTGGCTAGCGGCTTTTTGCTGGGGTCCCAGGGAAGCAGCCATACTCTCAGCACCCAGCAGCGATGCCAACTGGCTCCCTATTCTAAGGAGGTGCCTTTGTGTCCCAAGAGCTGATAAATAACTTGCTCCATTCACAAAATGCATCTGAGACCCCGGGGGGCAGGGAGGGAGGGCCCTGCTCTCTCCTCCGCTCCTGGCCTACCCCTAGGTATTGTTTGCAAGGCTGGCTGTAGCTAGCTGATTCCCTCCTCCTGCCCCTGCCTCCTGCTGCGAACCTAATTGGGGGAATAGCGCCCGCCACAGAATTCAGGAAATGCACTTCTGCCAGGGCATTTTCAAATGTCACCCTGGAAGCCCTTCACTGTCTCAATTAGGTAGCCTCCCGTACAGTTGCCTCCTCACACCTGGAAGTGAAGCTGGCCTAGCCGTGAGGCCCCGAGAGTGCAAAGCACACCCTGGATTTCAGAAGCTTGGCTCAAGAGAAAAATATAAAATATCTCCTGAATAACTTTCATATTGAGTGCATGTTGAAGTGATAATAGTTTTGATCTACTGGGTTAAACGTATTAGGAAATCTAACTTCGCCTGTCTTGTTTTTGTTTACTTTTGCAGCACTAAGATCAGAGCCAGGCTAGGCAAGCACTCCATCACTGAGCTATATCCTCAGCCTTTTTTATGTGGCTTTATTTTATTTTTTTATTTTGAGATAAGGTCACATTAAATTGCTCAGGCTGGACTTTAACTGGTGATTCTCCTGCTTGAGCCTCTCAGTAGCTAGGGCTACACACATGCACTACAATATCCATCTCCTGATTTTTTATTTGTGTGGCTTCTGAAACACTTCATGCTGTAGATGTGGCTTGCACTGTACTCTCTCTCTTTTTTTTTTTTTTTTTTTCAGGACTAGGGTTCAAACTCATGACCTTACACTTGCCAGACAGGCACTTGAGCAATAGAGCTATCTCCCCAGCCCTTGCACTGTACTCTTAAAGAAGCTCAGCCAGAGGCCGAACACAAGCCCCCCTAGCTTGGGGGATTGAGACCAGGAATGCACCTCCAACAGAGCTGCCCTGGGTCTATCCATGAGCAGCAAATGTCAACTAGGAGCAAGCTAGGGGCGAGGACAGAGGGATGCAGGCACACACTCCCGGGTAGAAGGTAGATGGCCATGAGCCCTAGACAGGTACACACCAAACCTGCGTTTGATTCCTACTACTGCAAAAATCTTCACCATCATCACTTTCAAACAGTTTCACAAATAGACAGAGGTGAGAAGGAAAGGCTTGCTACACCCCTGCTTCTCCCAGGAGAAGCATCCAGGGCTCACTAGAGAGATACATGGCCAGAACATTGGATTGTCCAGGTTAAAATCAAGACAAGGAGTGGCAGGAGACAGCTAGTGAGCCCATGGGGGTGGGAGATGGCAGGAGGAGCCTTGGACGCCACTCCCAGAAAGTAACCTTTCTCTAGTAGTCAGGGGGCCCTGCCAAAGCCCTCTGAACCAGTGCCAGCTGGTCAGATTTGGACTCCATAAAGTGCTCTGGCAGCTAGGGCACGAAAGGACTAACCCCAAAGGGGTGAAGGTGAGGGCCTGAACTTGGACACTGAAATGAGGAACAGAAAAGAGGCAAAGACCCAAAACCCATCTGAAAGATGCCATTGGCCTGGCTTAGTGTCAGAACCAAAGCGGGGGTCAAGGAGGAATGAACCCTGCTTTTCCTCTAAATGTCAGCTCTGGTCTGCAGGGAAAAGGAGGCCATAGCTGCCCGCGAACAGCTCCTGAAGGTAGAGAAATATTCTGATTCTGATGGCACATCTCTGGGTCCAAGCAGCCTTCTAGAAGCCACCTGCAGACCTCCCGGCAGGGGCCACAACAGCCCAGGGCTCAGGGTGACTCCAGGCTGGGCACAGGGGCAGGTCAAAACCAGCTACCTAGCTCAATAAAGACATGACTGTAATGATGATTGACTTGAACCACCTCATTAGTTTCATGTGAGAGGTGGGGAAACACAAGACAATGCTTCCCCGAAACTCATTGTTTGCCTGGCCCCAAGACATCCCCACGCAGTATCTGGTTGGGTCTAATTTAAGTATGTAAATTTAATGGTTCAGTAAGTAAAATTGCCTTTATTGTTTGGAATGGTTTGTGTAATAATTTATGGACTTGGCTAGCTCGGTTGATAGGTTCCTGTGATAGAGGAGGGGACAGCCCTTGCAGCGGGTGTTTATACAAGGGAGTCACAGAAAGTATGGAGAAGAACTCGGCCTCTCAGCCCGGAACATCATAGTCCCAGCCAGTGGGCCCAGCATCCCCTGAGTGCCATCCTGAGCCCAGAGAGGCTGGTCATGGATGCTCAGGACCACAGCAGACTTGGACATTCTTGGAGGTCATGGGGCAGGAGTCCTTTTGTCTATGGATTTGAGGGACATTATGGAACACTCCGCCATGCCCAAAGTGAAGAACCAGAAGCACTACTATGGGGCAAAATCTTAGGCACATTCCACCCCCTGCCCTGGCAGCTGAGCACGACCCATTGCCACCCGCTTTCTGATCCTGGCCTGCATCCTGCCCTCCTCCCCCAGCTCCAACCCTCTCCCAACACTCACACCAAGGGGTAGCTGTCGAGGAGGACACCCTTATCCACAGAGAAGGGAATATGACCAACATGTGACAGAGGCCAAGGGACAGGTCCCATCCAAATCTGAACAGAGGCCAGGACTGGAGCAGAAGCAGCTGGAGGACCAGGATGAGGGTCCATGTGAGAGCTCTGGTTCATCCATGTCACTGTGGAAGACACAAATGTATCTGCCATGAGAAGACCTGGGTCTGGCGGGAAGCATGGAGGATGTTTTTCTGGGCACAGATTTAGGTGGTAGAAAGGAGAGCAGGGCATAGTAGAGGTTGATCCTCAGTTTCTCCCTGGACTAAGTTACAGGTGACTCCAGCAGACAGTAGAAGAGGGCATGCTCAGAACCTGTAGGCTCCTTTTGCCACTGCTGAAGTCCGTGATCATCCGTAGCCCTTTGTCCTTTCTGTATCAGCCCTGGTGCTCTCTGACTCCCCTTCCTCCAAAATGCCAGTGCTCAGAATTGGATAGAGAAGAGAACTTGCAGTTCGCTTGCTCTATTTGTTAACTTCCTGGGCCAGTTTTACACTGAGCCTTCATGGGAGGAAGCCAACTGAGAGGCTACGGGTCTGGCAGTCCTCTTAAAAATACTCCATTCAGGGCCCGGCCGGATGGCTCAGTGGTCTAAAGTGCCTGCTTAGGAAAGCTTGGGTGGGCTGCAGGGACTGCGGTTTCGATCCTCGCACCACATGCTGTGCCAGTCCTGCCTTCAGGGCAGGCTAAGCCGGCCATAAAAATAAATAAACAAACAAACATAAGTTCTGAAACAAGAAAAAAAAATAATAAAAAAAATTTTTAAAAATACCCCATCCAGGACCAACTAAATAGCTTAGCGGATTAAAGTACCTGCTTAGACAGACACAGTGGCTGGGGTTTGATCCCTGGTGTGCCGCGCCAGCCCTGCCTCCAGGGCACACTGACATGGAGATTGAGACTGGGCATGGTGGTGAGTGCCTGAAATTCCAGCTCTTGGGAGGCTGAACACAGAGGGATCACCACCCGTCCAATCTACGTAGGGAGACCCTGCAGACCCTGTATTTAAAAAAATAAATAAATAAAATACAAAACCCATCCAGGAAGGGCAGGAACCCTACTGTGCTTGGCAAACCACAGAGGGTGTGTGCCTCCTGGGACAAGGGCAGCCACTGGTAGTGGACACTGATACAAGGCACCCTTGCAGCCCTCAGCTCCAGGGAGCAGCCTGCACACTTGGGGAGAGGTCCACAGCACACCCTGAGCCCCTTCCCTCCATCCAGTCCAGTTTCTCTGATGAGAGCAGGTTCATCCCTCAGGTTCAGTTCAGAGAGGCTCTAAATAAGCACAGCGCCTCTCACTTTTTCATGGCAGATTACAGCCTTTGTGGGTTGTCTAAAGCCAGTTTCTGCTTCTCGGCCGGTGCGCAGGAGAGCACCTGCAGCTCTCCATGCCCCAGCTAAGTGGGGTACTCTAAGGGGAGCCAATGTTGTCTGCTACTTGGCCTTGGAAAGCTCACTTTGGAAAGCAAAGCTAAATAAGGCCACATGGTAAAGGCCAAGCAACTAATAGCAGCCGGAATTCAGACTCCAGGCTTCAATGCCCCCGCCATTACCTTATGAAAGGCCTCCTGCCCCATAGCAGTCCGTGGTAGGCCTGACCCCATGGGATCTCACCCCCCCGCCCCCCAGCTCCTAGGCTAGGGCGATCTGCAGCCCTCCCATCAATTGCTCCATTCCCAGCCCAGGAAGAAGCACCGCAGGCTGGCAAGCATTGTTGAGGAGGGCCTGGAGAGGTTGGGACCTCACACCCTGAGGACGAGATGTTCCCTGAGAAAGCTCAACACAGGGCTGCCAAACGCCTCCAGCGATTTGGCCCCTGGGGATACTCCCCTCCAAAAGTATTCACACAAAACCTGGCACATAGATCAGCGAGCTGCTGTGGCATTCATTGCACCTTCTGACAATGTAGCTGCACAGCAGAATGGTGCTTTAGCTGCTAAAGTGAGCAAAGTTGTAGCACAAGCTACAACCTGGATGAATCTGAAAACCCGGCCAGCCGAGCCAAAGAAGCCAGACGCAAGAGGCCAAGGATCATATGATTTCCTGTAGAGGAAACGCCCAGAAAAGGCGAATCTACAGATGGCAAGCAGGCTGGGGTGGCCTAGGGTTTTGGAGGGCAGGGAAAAGGAAAAAGTATAACTGCTTGCTGAGCATGGACAGATGTTTCAGACCTGGTTGGGGTGCCGACCACACAACGCCATGAAAGCACTGAATGCCACTGAAGCGGCTCTTTAAAATGCTTTCAATGGTAAACATGTTGTGTGTGTTTTAGTACAACAAAAAAGCCCACCCTTTCTGTCCCAGAAGAAGGGAGAAGCAATGCTGAGATCAGGAACATTGACTGCCCATAATTCAAAGGGGATAATTAAGATACATGAGAGTAATCAGGACTCTTTTTCATGTCCCAAATGGAGCCTGGGGACAAAACTGAACTCAAAATCATAAAATAATAAGACCTAACAGCTGTGGGAATAAAATCCTCTCCTGGGCTCGCATGTGGATAATCGAGAGTTAACTCTTCATAAAATGATGAAAAATGCAAGCACAATGGGAATTTTAAAAAGGAGGGGAATAAAGATAGCTCCTTATCCAACTGCCAGAGACCATATTCATAATATAATGACACTCCTTTTTATTTCCTTCATTTTATTGTGCAAGATGTAATTGTAGCCAGGCTGTTCCCAAACTTCCAAAGAGAGGTGACTGTCAGTCAAGATGAAAAAATATCATAATTTAAGCACGTTCCAGCTGGACAAGAAGGTCCACAGGGCTGGGAAGTGAGCATGGGGAGAGGTGACTTGATGACACCATCAGGCTGGCCGAGTGTGGTAATCAAGGAGCACCGAGGTCCTACGCCAGGCAGTCACCTTCAGCAGCCAGAGCCCAGCGGCCAAACTCCACTCTCATCAGATAGAGCTTCTGATCGCCTGCTGCCTTCTCTCAGATCCTGGTGTCCTCAGTGAGTCCCTGGGCCCAGGAAGAAGATGAGGGACAGAGGCAGGGCTGCCACCAGACATCACCCTCAGGAAGAGTGATCACAGAGAGGAGGACCTGGAAGGCCAAGAAAAGAACTGACTTCTGGTTTTCTCTCTGACAGCTGTCTCAATGTGAAAGCTCTGGGACAGTGAGCCAGCCATGGTGGCGCATGCCTATAACCCCAGTCCTCTGGGAGGCTAAGGCAGGAGGATTGCAAATTCAAGTCAGCCCAAGTGATCTAATAAGAATCTACCTTAAAATTAAAATTAAAAGCCAGGCGTGGTGGTGCACATCTGTAATCTCAGCACTTGGGAGGCTGAGGCAGGAGGATCAGTGCGAGTTCAAGACCAGCTTGGGCTACAAAAGTGAGCTCAAGGCCAGCCTGAACTGCATAATGAGACCTTGTCTCAAAAAAATTAAAATTAAAAAGACTTAGAAGGGCTGAAGAGATAGCTCTGTGGCACAAATGCCAGCCTGGAAAATGCAAAGTCATGAATTTGAATCCCGGTCTCCTAAAAAGAAATGTCCTGGGGATGCACCACATAAAGGCTCTGGGCTTAATCCCCAGAACTTCAAACATCATCACCATCATCATCATCATCATAATAGAAGAGGAGAAGGAAGGGGGAGGAGGAGAAAAGGAAGAAGAAGGAGGAGGAGAAGGGGAAGGGGAAGAAAGGGAAGAGGAAGAAGGAGGAGAAGGAGAAGGAGAAGGAGAAGGAGAAGAAGAAGAAGAAGAAGAAGAAGAAGAAGAAGAAGAAGAAGAAGAAGAAGAAGAAGAAGAAGAAGAAGAAGAAGAGGAAGAGGAAGAAGAAGAAGAAACCACAGGTTGGTTGCATCAGGTTTCCTATAATTGCACTGCTAATTTTTCATTATTACGTTTAAAGGTTTAGTTTGTTGTTTTTCTAAGGGTGCCTAAGTGAAAATGAGTTTTAAGGGATCCCTTTATTTTTGAGGTTGCCCTGGAAACCAGAGGATAAGAGATGCCCTTGAACTTGGACCCAGGCAAAGCTCTGTACCAGAAGAGCAGGGTCACTTCAACACCCCCTAAATGAAGGCAGCTGCAGGGACTGGACTCTGACCCCAGCCTCTCCACCAGCAAAGAGAAGATCAATTTTCAAGCCCCTCAAAGGCAAGAACCAGAAGACCCTGGCTTGGAAAAATCCTTGAGGCGGGGCCAAACAGCCCACCCACATGCGGCTGACTTCTGACCTTGCGGGGGAGCCATTGCGTGCCACTGGAAAACCAGCCCGGCATCGGTGAGTCTCCTTCTTGAATCCCTCACAGCCAGGCTTCAGTTCGGGCCTTGGAGGACAGACAGAGGCAGCTCTGGTCCCTCCCACTGTGGATATGCACACACACATGCACGTGCGCACACATACATGTGAAAAGCATACACACTCATACTGCTGCTTTTATTTTAATAAGCTCCATGTGCCTAGCCCCCTAAGCACACAGCAGGGACCAGCTGATGGGATGATCAGCCCACCTCTTCCCAGCCCCCATGTTCTCTTGGGGCCACTGGTGGGAGGCACTGGGGTTTCTCCAGTAAATCAGGAGCCTGGGGGGCTTGAGGAGTTTCTGGACAACTGGTGCCTGCAGAGCTCTCTCTCTCACGCACACGAGCGCGCTCTCTCTGTCTGATATGTACACACACACACACACACACACATGCACACACGTGTGCCTGGCCCCCTCTCAGAGCCCCCTGCATACACACACCTCACATCCCCTGCGGCAGCGTCTGAGGCTGTTCTGCAAACCTTCTGCTTTGTTTCCTCTCCTGCCGTCCTTCTGAGAGGGCACCTCTCTATGACTGTGAGCATCCACCCGGACCTCCTTCCCACCGCTTTAAATGGCAGTTCCTCTTTTTGGCAGTAGCACTGATCAATTGACAGAAAGCAGGGGAGGGAACCAATGTGGAGAGCAGAGGCAAAAGGTTCCAGGGTCTTGGGCAGCTGGAATTCGGTATCATTTTCTTCCTAGCGTCTCCCTTCTCAGATCCCCAGACTCTGAGCCTCAGAGAGGTATCAGGCTACTAGAATCCATAGCCCAGATGCCCTCTAAAACAAAGTAATCATCGGTGGGCAGGGGGCAGCCACCCTGTCCCCTTCCCACTAATCCTGCTTAGCATTCTCCCCCAGCCTGGGCCTTCCTCTCCCTCTAAAGCCCTCTGCTTTGGGGGAGCACCTCATTCAAGGACCCAGATTCCATGGGGGCAAGGGCAGGACTTGATGTAGGAGGGACGCTGAGCTCCCACTAGCTTGCCCTCCTCTCTCTCCCACCCCTCTTCTTGCTCTCCAGATCTGCTGTAACTGACATTTTCCATCTGACAGGTTCTGTTTTCCCTGGCTCCGGTTACCAAGGCAACAAGCAGAGAGGATGGCAGCCAGGGAGCCAGGGAGCTGTCTTTTTAAGGCACCCTGGACATAGACAGCATTTTCCACACTGGGAGCCTGGCACAGAGGCTTAAAGAAACTACCAAAAAGGAGGCTTAAATGAAGGAAAGTCAGGGGAAGGGACCTTCCCCACCCACATATCAGTGGGAGAATTTTTAAAGCAACTTCAGAAAGCCTCAATCCTGTGGACAAATCCAGCCACCTCCCTGGAAGGCTCTGCTGCTCTGCCAACCCTGTCCCCCATCCCACTGGCCTGTCCCTTGTCTTCTACAAGACCAGAGAGTTCTGTGGCCAAGCTTCAGCCTGGAAACTTGGGGCACTGGTCTCAGGAATGTGCAGGGGGCCTGTGGAATGAATTCCCACAAGGTGGGCAAATTGCTCTCTCACAAACAAGGGGACTAGTCCACGATTAGAGGCCATGCAGACCCTTCTTGGAGAAGGTTTGCTGATGTTCTCATCTCTCAGGGGACACTTGCTCCCCAGCTTAGTGGGAGCAGAGCTGCTGGGGTTGGAGAGAAAACAGCTGGCATGAATGACAGAGTAGAGATGACCTCTGATTCTAGTAAACCTAGTGGGGTTGGGAAGACAGAGCTATCCGCCACTCTTGTGGAGACCTGTTTGAAGCTGTGGGTTCCCGACACTTAACTGTATAGTCCTGCACATGTAAGCCTCTACGTGTGTGTGTGTGTGCGTGCAAAAATGTGGAAGTACATTGGGGGAAGTCAGTGGGCCTGGTGCTGGCAGCAATGAGGAGCAGGCCATGGTTATCTGAAAGCCCCCACAAGCAAATGCTGTATTTCCCTCCACTCCCACCTTTCCTCTGCCCTTTCTTTACCCCACCCACTGGAGGCAGCTTGGCCCCATGTTGTCCACCTGCCCATCTCTGCCAGGCTTTGCCCATGTCACCCCAAAGCTCCTATCTGCCAGATTCCTGATCCTCCAGGCCTGGCTCCCTGTGTCACTGATGCACCCACACACCCCCAGAATGGCACCATGATGAGTAAGTGGTTGCCATGGAGACCATGGCCTTGCCACTTGTCTGGATGGCATTAACACTAGAATCGTTACACATATTTGCACCTTGGTTCCGGCAACGCATCATACCCTGGGTTTCAGGGCTCTACTTTTGTCCCTCTCCTCGACCTTTGCCTATGAATGCCACACTCCTCTGCCAGACCTGTGGTCCTCTAAACTGAACTTGTCTCAAAGCCTCAAAGCAGCCCAGGCTCCCCACTCCACCACCACAGCACACGGGTTTGCCTGCAGTCTCTGTACTCTGGTCTCCCCCCCTAAGCATTTCTGAGCACCCCTCCCCAGGTCCGCCCCTTCTGATCAGCCAGCCAGTCTGTTCTCCCTGAGCTACTGCAGTTTGCTTGCTGGGCAGTCCCTGTCTCCACAGGCCTCTCTGTCCCTGGGCTGCTGTCAGCAGATCTGCCCCTGGCCTGGTGCCTTTGTGAGCTTGGCACACAGTCTCTGTTAGCAGACCCTGCTTTCTAGCCCTTCCCCACCTGCTCCTTGATTCTGATCAGGCAGCACCCCATTAAGCAGGACAACCCATGTCTCCATTCACCCCACCTGGGCCTTCCACCAGCCACTGGCCATGGTATAAACTGTGCTGGTGGTAGTCTTTCATGACCTACCCTCAGCTCCTATCTCCTCCAGGGATGCTGGCCACACCTGGCCATGCCGGGGTGATTGGCAGTGGCTCCTGCAGCACCAAATGCTGGTGAGTGCAGAGTGAGTTTTGAATTGGTGGCTTCAGATCACCAGGAATATTCTCAGAGGTCACCACTGTTTCCTAGGTGGCTGGTGCCAGGTCAAAGGTGGACATTGGGTCTTGGGCTAGCATTTTCATGGTTCAGGCCTCCAGGGGGATCTATGATGGGGTGCTGCAGCACAAGGCTTGCTTCCTGGAGTGTGGCTGGAGTTCAGGGCTCTCCTGTAGGCACCCTGAGAGTACTAAGCAGCTAGAGGGAGAGAATCAGTTCAAAAGGGGCAACAGCACAGGCTTGGAAGAGCTCCTTCTCTGCAGGAACCCGATTGTCACAAATCTCTTTCTGCTCTTTCCTGAAGCAAAGGCAGCTTGAATGTGTCATGAATGCCAAATTCATCTCCAGAAGCTGGGGCCCATTCCAGAGTCCAGGTGGCCAAATCCCAGAGAATGAGAAATTATCAGGCATCTCATTTGCGACCTGAAGTTTAATTTCCCAGAGTGCATTCCTACCTTTCACTGCATTTCATCCACCATGCAGCCTTGTGAGACCCACCAGGTAGACACACCTCTCCTATTCCTTTATTCGCACAATGCGTAGCCATGTCTCTAAGTGCATGACTGAACGACTACAGAGGGAAACTAAGGCCCAGAAGTGTTAGAGCAATTGTCCTAGGGTCTAGGGGCAGAGGTTTGCCACTTCCAAGTAAGAACTCTGCTTGGACAATGCTGTCTTCTGGCCACCATCCTTATAAAACTAATAGCAAGGAGGCTGCTGGTGGAGATGGTGACTGGTGTTGCATTTGAATTTTATGAATTGACGATAGATAGAAAGCCAAAACGGAGTTCAAGCACCAATCTGAAGAGGATCTTGGATGCTAAGGTTAGAAGTTCCAAATCCAATCACAAGTGTCCTTGTAAGAGAGAAGCAGAGAGGTTGTATAGAGGAGGCCTTATGGCCACAGAGGGAGAGATAAAAGGTATGCAGCTCCAAGCCAAGGGACACAGCAGTCGCCAGAAACAGAAAAAGCAAGGAAGGGCTTGTTTAATAGCCACGGATGAATCTCAGACTTTGCAATGCTAGAACTGCAAGTAATAAACTTCTATTGTCTTTTTTTTTTTTAATTTTTTATTTTATTTTTTTTTTCTTGTTTCAGAACCTTTATTTGTTTATTCACTCATTTTTATGGCCGGCACAGCCTGCCCCGAGGGCAGGGCTGGTGCAGCATGTGGTGCCGGGGATCGAACCGCAGTCCCTGGAGCCGCCCAAGCTTTCCCAAGAAGGTGCTTTAGACCACTGAGCCATCCCGCCGGCCCAAACTTCTATTGTCTTAAAGTTGCAAAAATGGTGCTAGCTTATTATAGCAAGAACAGGACACTAGTATAGTAAAAACTATGAGATGCTGCAGGGTGGACTGCAATTCACATCTACACACACACACACAGACACACAAATGGGCCTCCCCATACCTCCTTGCATGGGGGAGGAGCTGGCCTCTGGACCTTAATCCAACCCAGCTCCAGAAGCCTGGGTGGACAAGGTGGCCCCAGGCAGCTGTGTCTCCACCCTCATCCTCACTTAGTGTCTACATGGACCCCGCTTCTCCAGATCTGTAGGCATTTCCATCTGATTCCATCTCATCAGCCAAACAAAGACTCAAAAGAAACCTCTGTCTTCATTCAAAACAGAATCTACTTTTAACAAATAGTTGATGGGGACAGGGGCAGCTCCTGAAAGCTAGGAGTAGTCTACTCTTTGCTGTCTAAGCTCTCTTTGCTATCCCTGCTTTTTTTTTTTTCATTAATGTATTTGGTGCAGGTTCTCACTATGCAGTAATCCTCCTATTTTCAGCCACCCCAGTGCTGGGATTGTAGGTGTGCACCACCATGCCTGGTCTTGGTGGCAGGCTCAGCACACCCAGGTGCAAGGCCAGAACAGTATGAGGTGCCAAGGATCAAACACCAGTCTCTGTGCTTGCCTAAGCAGGTACTTGGTCTGCTGGACTATGTTGCTCAGCAGGGCCCTCCTAATTAGCCTATTGTTGTTGCCTCCTTTATAGCTCTGCTGAAACCATGACTGAAACTGGGGGAGTCCAGGAAGCTTTGAGAGTTCCTTCTGTTCTTGTCTTTGGAAATCAAGCCCAAAGTGCTCTGGTCCTCAGTTTATGTGCTGACAGAATGGAATCATTATGTTGGCTTCTCTCCAGAGCAGTCGAAAAGAAGAAATCCAATGAGATAATGTGTGTGATACAATTAACAAGATGTCTGGGACACATGGAACTCTCTGTGACAATGGTTATGGCAGTGATGGTGGTGATCACTGCGGGGAGGAATGATGGTGGTAGCGATGATGACAATGCAGTGGTGGTGGTGGCATAGAAACACATTACCATAGTAGACAGGCCCCGGGGGAGGCTGTTGGGGGCCGAGGGCTTCAATGAGGAAGTCTAGTTCTCTGACCCTCCCAGGGGGAGCAGACCTGCTGTAGTCACTTGGTGCTGTACTCACAATATACAGGGCTCCTGGACCATGCCCGCTGCTCCAGCAGTATAGTTCTCCTCTGCCGTCAAGGGAACACCATGGGCACCTCTGCCCTTGGGCACTGCCTGTGGCACCATTACGCTTCCTTTCCCTTTCCAGGACAAAGAGCCAGCTCCACCCCTATGGGTTAGATCCACATTAATTGCCTTTCTTATGGTAATCATGAAAGTATCCCCTCAGATTCTCCTCACCAGGCAGCAGATTCCTGGGTGTTGCTAAAAATACAATCACATGATTCACACAGCCTCTGCCTTCTGCAAGGAAAGCACACCACGCGGCCTTTCTGCTCCTTGGAGCTGGGACAGGGTGTCAGCCCGCCCCCCTCCCCCCAGAGCCTCCAATGAGCTAGCTACAAGGGCTCAGAAAAAAAGCCTGGTCCCCAGCTCCAACTGCTGCTGTCGTTAAAAAGCCTTTTAGGTCGTTTCTCTGCTTTTAGGGTCATTACCATGTGCAAGGCCAAGATGGCAGTCTGTCTGTCTGTCTGTCTGTCTGTCTGTGTGTCTGTCTGTTTTGTGGTACTGAGGTTTGAACACAAGGCCTTTGGACTGGAACAGGCTCCATCCATGTTTTCATTGATCAACACAGATCAGCATTATTACAGGGTGGACATTCCCGGACAGAGAGTTCTGGCCAGGCAGGAGCTTACTCTGCTCTTCAGATGTGGGGCCCATGCCTACCCTGCCTTTATCCCACATGTGGCTCCCAGACCTTTCTCTCCTGGGCGCCTCAGCTCTGAGTCCAGTACCATGGCTGAGAAGCCAACAGTGGGAGTTCCTCCCCCACTGAGCAGCTGGAGAAGGGAAAGTCTTCCAGTGAATGTTCCTGATAACTAGGCCTTATGATGAAGCCGGCCCTTTTTCTGATTCTGTGTGTGTGTGTGTGTGTGCATGCGTGCGTGCGTGTGCGCGCGCGCGCGCGCGTATGTGCGCTAAGTCCCTAAATTGCTGAGGCTGTGCTCACACTCCCATGGGACACACATCAGGCTCCCCACACCCATGAGGCTGGGCTTTGGGCAGGGAGCATCTATGTCCCAGAGAGCCCAAAACCCCCAGATGCTTCCTGAACTTTCTTTCCCCTGCTGACGAATGGCCTCAGAGGCCGAGGGATGAGGCTCAGCAGCTTCCCCCTCCCTTTCTCCCACACCTCTTCCTGCTTGGCAGCCTGCCATTCTGTGAGGATCTGACATGCTGTGTGGAGAAGTCTACCTGGCAAAGAACAGAGTCCTCCAGAATGAGCCTTGGAGAAGCAGCCCTTCCAGCCCCCAGCGAACCCTCTCTATCATCTGCCCACAGGTTTGAGGGACACCCCAACCTCAGCTCTCTAACTTGGCAGCTTCCAGACTCCCAGAGTCTCCTGAATCTCAGAAAGTATGTGGCTACCATTGTTTGCATACTCTAGGCTTGAGAAAGTCTGACCCCCCTGAGCTGCCATAGATAGCAATGTCAGGAGGTTTGGCCCATTCAGGCTGGTGGTTGACCTGGCTGGCTGTCCTCCAGCACCTGCCGTGACTCCCTGCCTGTCCTCACCCTTCTTATCCTGCCCTTCACCTTGCCACCTATGACTTCTTCTGTTTGAGCCATTCAGGATGCTTTCAAAGGGTTGTTTGTCATTTTTAATTTTTAAACCATAAATACCATTATTATGTTTAAATTATACAGACCTGGAATATATAAGCCATGGGGGCGAGGGAGGCAGAAGCAGAGATTAGCCAGAGGAAAACAGTCCCAAAATTACTGTGTTGGCTTCCCAGCATGTAGAATGGGGGTGGAGAGGACCCAATCAGCCCTGCCAGGCCACTTCTGCCTCTTCCTTGTTCAGCTTCTTCTGCCCTGAGCACAGCTCTGGTGCAGAGGGAGTTTGCTCTGAAAAGCTATTGCCAACCAGAGTGTGGGTGTGGACCAGGCCCACCCCTTCTTTGTTCCTTTCAGCATCCAGAAAGTGCTGGCTACAGCCAGGAAGGGGCCCCTCTGCCGAAGAGGGATACCTGGTCCCCAGGGCCTCTGGGGCTGGCTGTTGTACCAACTGCTTCCTGGTCGCTCCAAAGGAAAGGATACGCTGAAAGGTGGGATTCCGCTGGCATCATATTAGACAATGGAACAAACAGGTAGAGATTCGGTTGAGTGTGCTGTGGACCCCCAGGGCCAACCCGTGTTCCTCACCCTTATGAGCGCCTGGCACAGCCTTTCACCCTCCTCAAGGCAGCCAAGGCAGCTAATTATCCTGCAGCAAAGCTCCAGTGTGTTCCAGTGGGAGAGGAAAGAAACAGGCCTGTAATTAAACCTCTGAGTCAGAACAGGCTGCAGCCTGGCAGAAGGTCAGTTCTAAAGTAGCTGCTCCTCTTTCAACTGGGAAGTTAAGTGCAGCCTCCTCCTTGACTCCAGGACTGGGGACTGGACCAGGGCCTTCACACTGAGCTACATCCCAGCCTTTTGGTTAGTTTTTATCTTGGGACGGAGCCTGGCTGTATTGCCCAGGTGAGGCTGGAACCTGTGATCCTCTCGTCTCGGCCTCCTATAGGTAAATGAGACATTTTAACTATAGTGTTCCATAGTTACACTTGTATTTTTCTCTTACTGTCACTAAAACAGATTCATTTTCTTGCACCTCTGGGATAGGTGGTCCCAAGAATGACACCCAATTAGTCCCTGTCTGCCTGTATGCACATCCTTAGTAGCCCCTTCCTAGACTGGTTCTGGGCCTGCCCTTCCCTGGGCTTTGCCAGTTCAAGAAGAAGCAGAAATGAAAGAAGCCACACTGCAAGTTATCACTGCAGAGATTTTTATTTTGAGAGAGAAGTAACTTTTGGTGGTGCAAAGCAGGGTGATGTCTACCTGTCACACACCGATGATGGTGAGATGCTGGTGCCTGTCCAGGTGGAGGTGTCACTGGCATGGTCAGCAGTGAGAATCCTGCACATGAGCAAAGCATGCCTTTCCAAATGTATGCCAACCTTGATCAATAATTTGTGTGCAGAATGGAAACTGAGGTGCAGTGTTTGTAAGTGTGTAAATCCTAGAATCAGAGCAAACATTCAGCACCAAATACACTGTAGGCAGTGACCAAGGATTTTATAAAGCACAGAGTTGACAAAGGGGCCAAACATGCTTACTGGAAGAAAGACAGTCTCTTTAACAAATGGTGCTCGAAAAACTGGCTCTCTACATGCCAAAAACTAAAACTTGACCCTACTCTATTGCCACGCACTAAAGTCAAAATGAATTAAAGATCTAAATATTAAAAGAGAAACATTAAATATCCTGGAAGAGAAAGTGGGAGGAAATCTTGAAGACATTGGAGTAGGCAAAAAGTTCATGGACAGAAATCAAATTGCACGTTTAACGCTTGAAAGCATCAACAAATGGGACCTCCTCCGGCTAAGAAGTTTTTGCACATCAAAAGAAATTACCAACAGAGTGAAAAGGCAACCCACAAATTTTGAAAAGATTTTAATTTATAAGTACTCAGACAAAGGTCTTCTATCTAGAATCTACAAAGAACTAAAAACCATTAGGGTTTCAAAATTCAAAGGCCTAATCCAGAAATGGGCATCTGAAATGAACACACATTTCTCAGAGAAAGAAATTCAGCAAGCCTATAAATACACGAAGAAATGCTCCACATCACTAGGCATTCGCGAAATGCAAATCAAAACAGCACTTAGATACCATCTCACTCCAGAAAGAATGGCTATCATAAAGAAATCAACCAGCAACAAATGCTGGAGAAGCTGTGGGGAAAGAGGAACCCTTCTCCACTGCTGCTGGGAATGCAGATTGGTGCAATCATTACGGAAAGCAGTGTGGAGGTTCCTTACAAAACTACAACTGGAAATCCCATTCAATCCAGCTATCCCCCTACTGGGAATTTTCCCAGAAGAACTGAAAACATCATACCATAGCGATATCTGAGCACCTATGTTTATAGCAGCCCAATTTGTAATAGCCAATTCTTGGAAACAACCAAAATGCCTGTCATTTGAAGAATGGAATATTACAATGGAATATTACTCAGCTATAAAGAACAAGCTGGAAGACTTCATATATAAATGAATGTATATTGAACATATACTCATTAGTGAAATAAACCAGACCTACATGTGTAAATATCGTATAGTCGCCCTAATAAAAGAACTCTAAATTTTTTTTTCCTTCCTTACCAGTATCAATTGGAAGGTGTGTCATGCCCACACCTTGTGTTCTGTATAACTATTGTGAGGACAATATGCAGTGTGTCAACTGTTAAAAAAAAAAAAAAGAGTAATGTTTATTGAAAGTGTTAATGTTTAATTGTTTGATCAATCTTATATACCTATATTTATTAATCTAAACTGATCTGATGATGAAAATACGTAATACAACCATTGTTAAATTTAAAAATTAATAAAAAATAAATAAATAAATATTTTTTAAAATTATAAATAAAGCACAGAGAACCGTCAGATGAAAACATCCAGGTGCCTGGATTTAAGGAATGACTTTCTCTGTATGCCACCTTTATCTAAATCAAGTTGTTTTCTAGTTACAAATATTAATTACATAAGTTTAACCAAGAGGCATAAAAAGTAAAGCCATTAGTATGCTGAGCTGTAAAAAGCTCAAGTCAACAGCTTCTGACATTGCCAGTTCTGCCAATAACCTACTTCTATTATAGAATAGTGCTGTTTACATACAACTACTTTCTCTTAGTTCAATAAGAAATATTTGTACCAATAGTGTTTAGGAGAGTTGCCATGTCTGCATCTTGTACTCTGAACAACCACTATGAAGACAACAATATGCATTGTATCAGTTAATGTGGCTGTCCTACTAACATGTTTTGAAACTGTCTCAATGTTATTTCTTATTAAAAGTAATAAAAATAAAAAGAGAGAAAATTAATTACATAATTATTATCAAAAATTTTAGAAAAATACAGTAAAAGGTAAAGCATAAGAAATGTCAAATATGCATAGCTCCACAACTCACATTAGGTAATATTAAACATGCAGTTGGGCCGCTATAGTCACAAGTTCTCCATCCTCAGATTCAGTGAACTTTGGATCCAAAATATTCAAGACAGGGGCCCAGCGGGATGGTTCAGTGGTTTAAAGCGCCTGCTTGGGGAAGCTTGGGCAGCTTTAGGGACCGCGGTTCGATCCCCGGCACCACATGCTGCGCCAGCCCTGCCCTCAATCAAACAAAGAAAAGTTCTGAAACAAGAAAAAAATATATATATACATATATTTTAAAAATATTCAAGACAAAAAAAATGCCTATACTGTACACTGCTGACTTTTTCTTATTATTCCCTAAGCAATACATATAATATAAATTTCCATAGTATTGGCTGGGGAGATAGCTCAGTGGTCTAAGCATCTTCCTGGCAAGCACAAGGACCTGGGCTTGATTCCCAGTAGTACATGCCTGAAATCCCAGTGCTGAGGAGGCTGAGATAGGAGGATCACTGTGAGTCCCAGAAAGACCCTGTACCAAATAAATAAATAAATGATTTTTTAAAATTAAAAAAAATCATAGCATTTATATTATAGTATAGCTATATTAAAAGTGATCTGGGGATGGTTTAAATTGTAGAGATGGATGTGTATAGGTTATATGGGAATATTATGCTATTTGACATAAGGGTCTTAAATATCTACAGATTTTGGCATCTGTAGCAGTTCAGTTGTATTTTCAACTGGAGATAACTGTATTTTCTTTTTCTGAGATGTTGTTACACAAGAGCATTAGTTATTAGCATGTAGAAAGTAAGAAAACGTGTTATAGTATCTAGTAGATATGCTAAAGGACAGTAACTAACGAGCTGATGGCGGAGGAGGTGAGACCATAGGCTTCACTGGATTCATCGTAAGGGCAAGAAAGGGGACACATGCAAAACCATAATACAATGATGGATTTAAACTCAAACAAATCAACCATCAGATCAAATGTAAATGGACTAAATACTTCAACTAAAAGGCAAAGATTATCCAGCTTGATTTAAAAAAAGATCAAAACATGTCCCTTGTAACATCACAAAAATACAGGAAGTAAACAGCGGGTTGAAAGCAGCACAGCTTCACGCCCACCTGTGTGAGGCACACCCGACAGGCTGGTTGATGTCTGGAGTGCCATTCGGCCTGCTCTTTGCTGTATTGAGAGCATCTGGCCCAGGCAGCTGGGGCCGGGGCCAGCTCTGTGCCACTCGAGGCTCACTGTAAAGTACATCACAGGGCCTGCGGTCTCCCAGGGAGGAAGACCAGTGTCCTGCAGGTGGAGCCCATCGGTGCCAGGACACCCCCAATAAAGCTCACAACTTCCTCCACGCCTCTGCCTTTCATTCACAGCCACACACCCCCACCTCAGCCCGTCCCCAGCAGATGTCCCTTGACTCTGCACCTGATCTCCTATCTGGGAGTCAAGGACCTTTCTTGGTTAATTTTCTCAAGGTTATCAACTGGGTTTCCCATGTGGGCAGGACATAGAGGCTTCAGCTCAGTACACATTGTTCTAATGCACCCATGTGCTTGAGAATGTGAGAGAGGGCAGGCGGTAAAGTGTATGTGGCAGGAGCGGAACACGGCTAAAAGATCCAAAGGTCTAGAAGGGGCGTTGAAGTGCGAGTTGGCGGGCATGGGTGCCCACCCCATGCCCACTCAAGAAGCACAGTGTGGCCCCACACCATGGAACTGCTGGAAGGAAGGAGGGGACCGAGCCAAATCTCACACTCTGCTGCCTTCACCTCTCTGGCCTCTCAATGGGGGAGTGGCCATGGCTGGCAGTGCAGGGATGGGGCCTTAGCACACACCCAGCACCATGAGGAAGGATGTGCCTCCCCCTTACCTGCACTCACACACATATTGACACACATGCTCTCATATGGTGACATACAGATGCATCAACACATAAATACATACCCCACGATCTCATATGCTGACACAGACCGGCATACACGCCTTCACTCACATGTGCGCGCACATTCTCATAGTGCAGTGCACATGTGCACATGTATTCACATATACACAAACATTTTCCTACACCCACCCACACTCCTGTATTCACACACAAACACAGACTCCGTCTAACACACTCTCCTACGCTGACATGCACACTCAGCTACATCTACACACTCACACAATTGAGCCTCTTGCCAAGCAGATTCTTGCACTTCTGTTCCAAGGACCAGCGATTAGATGCAGGGGCTTTATTCTTCTCCGTCCCTCCACTGTGATTCCAAGCACCCATAGAGGGAGGCTGGTGGGTGGAATCCCACAGGAAGCAGCAGCAACGAGCCCACTCTGCCCACCCTCCGCAGCTAGGAGGCCGCTGTTCCTGGGGTCCTAGGCTAGGGGAAAGAAGGTTAATGGAAGGTCCCCTCTCTCTCTGCCTCCCAAAAGGGTCAAGACAGTGCCTGTGCTGAAGAACGTTTGGGCCACCCCTGTCCAGCAGCCAGCCATGCTCTGTGCCTCCAGTCATATCCTCAGTGCCAATCTCGGTGGCCATCTGGGAAGTGGGTTGTAAATAGGGCAGCCTTCTGAAGCTGTTTTTGGAGTACCCCATGGCAGTGCCTACAAAAGGATTAATGCATAAATCATTAATGCATGCCCTGCCTGGATAATACTGTTATTAAAGCCCACATTCTGTTAACGCAGGGAAGGGGACAAGTTCTGAGAACGGCAAGCACACACTCAGGAGCTCTTCGAGGGCAGTGACATGGACTTGTTCTCAAGGCCCAGGGAGGCAGGCAAAGAGCAATAAGAGACCCAGGAAGGGCAGTGCACAGAAGAAGCGAATGCCAGCAGCATCGCTGTCTCTGCAGGCCTACCCAGAGCCCTGCAGCGCCCAGCAGAGCCAGAGCCTTCCTCTCCCTCCAGTGGTTTCCAGGAAAGGCTCTGTTGCCATGGGAACATCCAACCAATTATTCTACTTTGCAGAAAATCACTTACAGCCAACTTGGCTAGAACGCGTTCCTTCTCAAGAGCAAACACTACCTCATGGTGTTTGGCCTCACTGCGGCCACACCGGTGAGTGGAGAAGCAGAAGGATAAGCTTGGGTCGTGGGCTCTCTTTGGACCAGAATGTGTGGACCTTGCAGGAGAGGGGCGAGCCCTTTAGCAAGTCACAGATGGGTTTGCCAAGGGTTGCAAGTCCATGGACTTCAGTAGCAGTCTCCTGAAGATGGAGTGGTCAGGCCCAAGATCATCCAGTTCCACAGGGCCAGCATCCCTGAAAGCCAGGCTCTGTTGGACACTGGGAATCCCAACACGCTTCTAGTACCACCCATAGGAACTTGGGGACTAAGGACTGGTGAGTAGATCAGTATCAGCAAGTGACAAGGACAATGATACCATATGTTCAGGTTAGGAGTAGCCCAAGAGAGGAAAGAGAATGCAAAGAGTTAACCAGAGGCTGGGTTCTAATGTAGGAACAAGAGCTTGCCAGGTAGACAAGGGGTGATGAGGGTGGGTGCTCTGGGCTGAGGAAATATGAGTGAGGAGTGCAGTCATGGAACAATAAAGCACACTGCGAGGACAACAGGGTGCTTAGTACTGTCAACAGCCGGGGGCAGGGGTGTGGAGCCAGAAGTCAAGTACACCCTTCGCAGTCTGGCATTGGGCTTGTGTGCAATGGGAAGAACCAGGCTGGCAGGTGGCCCGGCCAGGAAGGATAGAGAGCAGGAAGGAGGCCAGAGATCAGCCAGGAGGCGGGGGTCCCGCCCAGGCAGGGAACGAGAAAGCTGTACCAGAGCTGGCATCAGGCAGAAGCAATAGAGTCAGCGGGCCAGCCGGGCATGGGGTGAGACCCCCACCTCAGTTGCCACCTCAGGACGTAGGGTTTGGAGGCTGCTTTAAGGAGTGGATGAGGAGGGTTGGGCTGGCTCATGTTCAGGAGACAGGATGCATTCAGTATCAGGAGGCAAGCTGTGATCAGGTACCCTGGAACCACACTGCTAGAGTTCAAATTTCTCTGTGGAAGAATCTTAGCTGTGTGGCCTTAGGCAAGTGATTGGCCTCTCTGACTTTAGTTTCCTCTTTTTCTGGATGATACTGGTGGTTAAACTCAGCTTCTTCACACCCAGTTATATCTCCAGTTTTTTTAATTTTAATTTTAATTTTTTTTTAACTTGGAAGAATATCTCAGTAAGATGTTAAATTGCCTCAGCTGGGCTGGAACTTGGGATCCTGCTGCCTTGGCCTTCCAGAGTGTTGGAATTACAGTTGTGAACCACCATGCCCGGTATCAGTTTCCTCTTTTATAAAACAGAATCTACCTAACTGAGTTTATGTTAGTTAGCTTTGTCATCACTAGAACAAAATATCTGAAGGAGGAGGGGTTTAACTTGGCTTACTGTTTTGGGGGGTTCGATTCATGGTCTATGGACTCCAAGGCAAGGGTCATGAGGCAGAAGGATGTCATAAAGCAAATCTGCTCATGTTCTGGTGGCCAAGAGACACAACACCAAAGAGGAGAGGGCCAGGGACCAAATAGAATTCCCACAGGCACACCTCGGGAACCCTCACAGACCGACTCAGAAGCACGTTTTGCTAATCTTCTAGGCAGGTCTCAAGCCAGCTGAGTTCACAGATAAAACTGCTGATGTGAATACTTAATGCTCAGTGTCCAAGCCTGGGTCCTCCCACAGCCACCGTTGACTATGGGTCCTGGTAAACTCTGAGAAATGTGTTGTGCTCAGGGCTCCCTGTGCTTGGCCAAGAGATCACGTGGCACCCTCCAGGGTAAAGGCCACCTTGTCTGTCAGTCTCCCATTGACACAGCCCACCCAGCTGCACCAGGCAGAGCACAGTTGAGGGGCACATTGCAATAAGAGACCAGAATTGCAAATAAAAATACTGTGTGTGGGGTAGAGTGTGTGTGTGTGCGTGTGTGTGTGTGTGTGTGAGAGAGAGAGAGAGAGAGAGAGAGAGAGAGAGAGAGAGAGAGAGAGCCGGCTGACTGGCTGGCTAGAAAACAGCAGTGTCTCTGGGGCCTCAGGCTGCCTCACCCCATGCATATCCCTCCCCCCCAACATCAGAGGAGGGAGCTCTGATGCCCATTTTACCCCCACCTTGAGAGGGGCACCTGGATCTCAACATAGCCGGTTTCTCCTTTAGAAACTATTTAATAGACACTTTGACCCAGCCAGGAATTCCTCCCTAGGGCACCACTGCTGCCCCTGCTCTCCCAGTCGTCTCTTGTCCCTGGATACTCTTGGCAACCTCGGAGATGTCAGCAAGTGAGAGACCTTGTGCAAGGCCTTCCTTCCACTCACACCCAGTGCTCATCCTCACACCCAGCCACCTGTGCCCACCTTTCACACCAGCCTCACTGACTCCTTGCATGGACCCAGGGTCAGGGGATTATTTTACAGAAGAGGGACCTGAGGCTCAGAGAAGTTCAATAACTAGTCTGAGGCCACCCGGAGGACAATCAGCAGCTACCTCCGCACAGCTGCCTCACTCTCAAGATTGCAGCAGTGGAAGATTAGTTCTCTAGGTGTCCTTGCGGGCCCAAGGACCCTCTGCACAAAGCCCACCACGAGCGTTCCTTACCTCATGTTATGGTTTCTGTATAGGTGTCCCCCCAAAGCTTCATGCAGTCATGGGGTGGCTTCTGGAATTTGTGATTATTGTGGAAATGGGTGCTGCACCTCCCCTGGGGCAGTTGATTTGCTTTTTAATGTAAGGGAAGAAGAGAAGTTAGCTGCTTGAGCCCTTGCTAGCTCTCCCTGCACTCTTGCTCTTAGCTACTGCCGCCATGAAAAGTTGCTCTCTGCCATGTGCCCCTCTGCTTTGGAGCCAGCTGAATATGGACTGAAACTTCCAGTAGCTGTGAGTTAAATAAACCTTTCCTGCCCTCATTTTGAGTGTCAGGTGTTTATCCTAGCAATGAGAGACGAGTAACTAAGACACATTGGGACCTCACCTTGGTCACCTTGCAGGGCTTGGGGGGTGTTACCTTCCCTTCTGATGTGACTTCTTAGGGACAGGGGCCATCTTTTCCAGCTTTCCTGTTCTGCTGACTCCATATGCTTTGTTCATGGCAGCCTTTGGTGAGTGAGCCCCTAGCACTGGAGGTGAGATGGTTGGGTGTCCCTGCCTCTCTGCTGTGCCTTGGGGAAGTTGGCAGACATGACTTCCCTTGACACAGAAACCCTCAGCCAGAGGTGACCAGCTGTCACCAGCACAGCAACAAGGAGAGTGAGTGACTGTGTGGAGAATGCTGCACCAAGGCTCAGAGGCCCTCAGAGGCACCAGCCCAGCTCAGGTTCATGATCCTTGCATTGTGACAGGCACTTAGGCGACGCCAGTGTGTGTACATGAATGAGTGGATGAACAAACCAACAAGTGGACTCACATCTTTTTTCTTTTTTCTTTTTTTTTTATGGCCAGCTTAGCCTGCCCTGAGGATGGGGCTGGTGCAGCATGTAGTGCCTGGGATCAAACCACAGCCCCTGCAGTTGCCTAAGCCTGCCTAAGCAGGCACTTTAGATTGCTGAGCCATCTCACCAGCCCCCAGACTCACATTTTTAAGCGCTATCGCTAAGGCACAGTCTCGTGTGGCTGGCATTTGTCTGCAAGCACGCAGGACCCTTGGAATGTGTCTGGCAGGCAGAGTCTCCAACAGGGCTGGCAATGGAAGGAGAGAGCCCAGCTTGGACAGGCAGAGGCATAGAGGCTGAGATTCAACCTTGAACCCCGCAGGAGGGGAGTGGGGTCACTCCTCCAGGGTGAGTGGTCAGTGCTTGCAGAGCATCTGAAAGGAGCTCCGTAGGGGCAGCCTGCTCCCCAATCCATTGCAACAGCAACAAAGGACCAATAACTTGGGGATTCCTAAACCCACAGCATAGCTGGGAACATCGCCAGCTGCACCCCCTTCCCCGAAGGCCATACTGCTAACTCTAAGGGCTTTCCGTGGTTAGCATCTGCTGGAGGCGGTCCCTCAGTTTTGCAGAACCTTAAAGAATGAACCCAGATGTCCACCCTGGTTCTCCAGACCATGTAATGGTCCCCTCTGGGGGTGCCATGGAAGGGGTAAAGTCATGCACCTTGGTGCTCACTGGTTGAAAGCCAGCCCTTACAGCTATACGGCCTTGGACAAATCAGCTCCTAAGATTGAGGAGAGATGACATCCCCACCCCCAGAACTGCTAGGGAGAAGAATCACAAGGCACATTATGGTTTGTGTCTAGTTGTCCTCCCAAAGCCTCATGCAGTCACTGGGGCAGACTTCTAGAGTTTGTGATTAATTCATGATACAAGGCTGAGGTCATGGGTGTGAGTGCCACACCCACTTTGGGGTGCATAGCCTGAATGCAAGGGGGAGAGGGGAGAGAGGCTTGCTAGCTGCCACAACTGCTGCTCTTTCTTGTGTTCTTTGCTGTTTTCCACTGCCATGAATGGCTGCCTTCTGCCGTGTGCTGCTCTGCCTTCGAGCCAGCTGAGTATGGATTGAAACCTCCACTAACTGTGACCTAAATAAATGTTTCCTTCCTAAATGCTGGTGTTGGCTATTTTGTCCCAGCAACAGGGAAAAAGTAACTGAAACATACATGGTGAATGCCCGAGCTTGTGCTTCCTGGCTTGGCCCCCAGCCTGCCCCTCATGTCGCGTGTCATGAGCCCACATCTTTTCCGCCTACATCTGGAGCCCTCATCTTCACAAAGGATCTCTGAGCTTTTGCTCGACACACAGAAGGGTCTGAAGGACTAGGCTGGGACATCGAACAGTAGAAAATTCACCTCCTGCAGGAGGAGCTGGTTCTGACAGCTGGTCAGTCTTGGAAGCCCAGATGGAGTGCCTTGGATAGGCACAAGGACAGTGCTCAGCTCCCAGATGCTTTGCCTTCTGCCTCACCTGTCACCCAGGCCTGGTGAGGGGGATGCTACCCTGTCATCTCTGTCCTTCTGCCTCACCGGTCAGCTGGGGACTCTGCTGCAGCGCACCTGCCCCCATCTTGACACACACTTTGGCCTCAACAGCAGTAGCTGGGTGAGGAGCCAGCCCTGACAGGAGCTGGGAACAGTGCAAGAGATCAGAGCCCCCACACACACACTTGGACAAAGGGAAATGAAATAGATTAAATAATACAAAGAAGAGACCCATCACTCACAAGGACCTAGTGTGGTTACTCACAGAGGCAGAATCCAGACAAGGCTCAGGGCTCCTTTGCAATTTACCCTAACTAGAAAAAAAGAAAAGAAAACCCTTCCTGCGGAAAAGCAAGGCTTGTTTCTGTTTGTTTGTTTGTTTGTTTGTTTGTTTGTTTGAAGACAAACCTCTCAGTGCTGCAGTACCATTTCAGCATCCCAGCATCTTAATCAAAAGGTAGGGGGTGTTCTGGCCCACTGTGAAGTGTTGGCACGATACTCCAGGTATCTGTTCAGTTCTAGCCAGAATGAATCTCTTCTCTAAAACAATGAAAAGGTGGGTAATTAGCATGTAATTGTTAATGGGTAATTTCATAGAGGGTGAGCAGAGTTCATAATGTTGTTCTGAGTGTATTTGCATTTAACTGAACTCCCTCTTCCTCTCTCTTCTGTGATTTTGTTGTTGTATCTGTAATTATTTTAATTTAGATCTTCCCTTAATGGCATCTGTGGGACACACAGCTTCTGGGGCCTCCGGCCGCTGGTGGCTTGTCCTCTCTGAATCCCCCAGGAGGGGGCCTCTGCCCCTCCACCCGGCTCAGTAACTTGGCTCTGCTGACAACAAGACTGGCTGGTATGCGTGTGGATGAGAGAGTCCATCTCCCCTCTCTGACCCACCTGCCTGACCAGGTTGGGGTGCTGGATGACAAAGGCAGCTCTGAGAGCCAAGAGCCCTGAACCACAATTCCAGTCCTCAGCTGCGAGCCGGGGAGGGGCCCTGGGCACGTTTCCTTCTTTTCCTCAGCTTCCACTCCTGTACAACATCAAGCCAGCCCCGGGCTTCTGGGGGCCCTGGCCAAGCACTGAGTCCCTGACCTCTTCTCAGGGACTCTACCATGATGGTGAGCAAGTGTCCCATCTGTCCCTAGGAAGTATACGAACAGCTCTGTGCCCTCATCCTCAAAGAGCCTCTTTCTAGAAGGGAAGGATGTTGGCAGGCCCAGCCTCAGAGCACAAAGGAACAGACAACTGATAGGGGAACAGGGTCCACCCCCACAGTGCCCTCCGGGGGGTGCCCTCTTCCCAGGCAACTCTGGACTCCCAATCACCTTTCTGGTTCTTACCCAGTTTCTTTTTTGCTATATCTGCTCTGCCTAAGACACTGGGGTTCTGAACCCTCAAGCTGCTCTGGAGTCAGTTTCCCTCCGCAATTTGACCCTGAAGTCTTCTAGATGCTACTAACCAACACAGAAGTAAGACTTTCAACCAAGATGTGTGAACCACAGCTAAGAGTGGCTATAAAACATGAAAGGAAATCAGATAGCCCAGCAAGGGACACAAGGTCCCCCAGAACGGCAGCTCAGAGCTGAGTCTCCAGGGCTTGGCCAGCAGGAAACCAGCAGCAGGACAGATATTTGGGGTCCTAGCTTACCTGACATGAGGACTTGTGTGAGATGGACCTGCTAATTGAAACTTCCTTCCTGCCTGGCCACATAGCCCAGCAGGCTCTTCACAGTCACTAGAGCAGTGGCTCAGAGAGGCCAGTGCTGAGGGACCCAACAGTGAGCCCCAAGGTCTAGGCTGCAGTATAGCCTCAGGACAGCAGGGAAGCCAAACCACCAACAGCCAACGGGAGGCTGGAGCTCCGGGCTGGTGGGGCACTGTCCTCCAGAGTCAGCCACCTGAGCCTCCCCCAGCCACAGAGCCAAGTGGCTGGAGGCGGAAACTCCACCCTGATTTTTCATTGTTTTTACAGAAAAGTTAGTTTCTGCCAAAAGGGAAAGATTAAAATGGGAACAGCGCCCACCCCTTAAGGCTTGTTATTCTTTTCATCAGACCTCCCTGGCTGAGCTGGAGCGGCCTCTGACACTACAGCCAAAAGTCCTCCCCCTGGGCTGAAGGGGCCTCAGTGTCTCTGCAAGTCTCTGCACCGGAGCTGGAGCTACAGCCCGAGCGGCAGGTCTCCTGGATATCTGGGTCAGATCAAGACAGGACAGGACCGACCCAGATGGTCTGTGAGTGAGAGGAGCCCAGAAGACACCCAGAGGCCGCCTGCCTCTCCGGACTCTGCACTGCCTCTCAGCACATCCAGGGTCCTGTTTTGAAAGCCCGTCAGTGAGCTTATGCCTCTTCCAGCCACAGCTGTGGTACTTACTCCTCTTTCCTCAGGGACCTCCCTCTCCTTGGAGAATCCATGCCCCATTGTGGGCGTTTCAGTCACTTTCCAGCTTGCTCTGAGCCACAGAGCTGGAGGAGCAGGAGCGAAGGCACGCTGGAGGAGGCCCTTCTTCCACCTTGGTGGCTGGGTGCCAGCTGGAGCACCTACCCTCCTGGCCCAGCACATCCCCTCCTGTCTGCCATCCTCCTGCCATAGGCAGGTAGCATCTCTCGCTCCAGCCTCTGCCTTGGGGAAGTCAGTTGAGGGATACCATGGGCGGATGCACTTTGATCAGCGGATGCGATGGCGCCCCTGTGCACGGAGAGAAGGGGAAGTCACCACCTCCTAGCACTATGGAGAAATACAAGGAGGAGGTGGGGTGAACGCAGGCCATGTGGCTCTACAGAGGGGTAACAGAGAGCATTGTGCCAGCCACCAACAGCAGCCCAGCTGCAGGCCTGTAGGTGCCTCTATCTCTGGACACATCAGCCCTCCCCTGTGCCTAGGTCTCTCATCCTGGGATGCAAATATAGACACTGGAAATGTCCCGGAAAGCACCCCTCATTCCAAATGCAACCCAGTTACCTTCCACCTGGAGAAGATAACCTGCTACCCAGGGGCATCTGGCTCCAGGTCCCCCGAGAAGAGCAAAACCTACAGGTGCTCAAAATCCTTACATAAGAGGGCGTGTGTGGTCAGGCATGGAGATGCACATCTATAATCCTAACACTCTGGGAAGCTGAGGCTGGTGGGTTACAAGTTCAAGCCCAGTCTGGGCAATTTAGCAAGATCCTGTTTCAAGCTAAAAAATTTTTTTAAAAGGGCCAGAGATGGAGCTCTGTGCAAAGGCTCTGGGTTCACTCCCCCAGTACCAAAAATCAAACACAACAAAAACCCACATACTTCCTCCTGTGCACTTTCAATAATCTTCAGATGCTGGATGTGGTGGTGCATGCCCGTAATCCCAGCACTTGGGAGGCTGAGGTAGGAGGATCAGTGCGAGTTTGAAACCAGCCTGGGCTACAAAAGTGAGCTCAAGGCCAGCCTGAAATGCATAGAGAGACCCTGTCTCAAAAAAAGACCAAAAAAAAAAAAAAATCTTCAGATGACTCATTATAATACCTAATATACAAGCACTATGTAACTAGTTGGGTTTTTTTTGTTTGTTTTGGGTTTTTTTGCAGGGCTGGACTTCAAACTTACAACCTTGCATTTGTCAGGCAGGCACTTGTGCCTTGGAGCTATCTCCCCAGCCCTGTAACTAGTTGTTGTATTGATTTTTTATATGTATCACTTTTATTGATAAATTATCTTTTTTATTTAGTAGGACATTTTTTCCCTTGAGCATCTTCTAGTCACCATTGGTTGAATCTACAGGCAATGGCCAACTGTACTCTGACTGAAGTACTGGAACTGGCAGACTATGCTTTGCAGAGGCTCTAAAATAAGATAGGAGGCCAGGCATGGTGGCATACACCTGTAATCCCAGCACTTGGGAGGCTGAGGCAGGAAGATCGATGTGATGAGTGATGTGTGATCGATGAGTTCAAGACCAGCCTGGGCTACAAAAGTGAGCTCAAGGCCAGCCTGAACTGCATAGCAAGACCCTGTCTCAAAAAGCTAAAATAAATACATAAATAAAATAAAATAAGATAGGAGACGGCGACACCACAGTGCCCGTCTTCTCTGTCTCCACTCATACAAATGCATCCTGTTTCTCTGCTAGTGTCCTGTTGAAGGGGGAGGTGATTTAGTCTCTGAGAGTTTCAGTTTGCTTATGCTAGAAGCCAGAGTGCAGCTGGCAGTTTCCAGGGTGCTGTGTGGTCTTGCTTTGTCTACAGGAATCGACTGGCTCTGGCTGTTGATGCAGTCTGGGGGTGATACTTACTCTCAGGAGTCAACTTGCCCAGGGTCCAAGGATGCCAGCTATTTCTTCTGAGAGTTTCCAGAAGACACTGGCATCTGATTCAGAAGAGTGAGTGTGGCAGGTAGGGCAGAATGTCGACTTCTGACTTGCCTTGGGTGCCACCCGAGGAGTTAAAGGAGTACATTGGACTGGTTGTGGAAGTGTGGTCTTGGGCACTGTATCTGGTCCCTTCCCCTTCCTCTCCTGGCACTGTTCCTCTGCTCTGCTTCCTGGATGTCGAGAACTAAATATCTTTTCTCCACCGTGCTTTTCCACCATATTTCTGCCTCAGAGCAAGCTGGCCACAGACTGGTTCCCTGAAGCCATGAGCCAAATTAAACTTCTCCCTCTTCAAGTCATGGGGATCAAGTATTGCCTCTGGCAATGTGAAAGCTGACCGCATCAATGACTAAAGAGCTGGAAGCCATCAGTGGGTCCACTGAGGCGGGCAGAACAGAGGGTGGCTAGAGGACATACTTGCCTGCACCAGTTGAACGGAGTTGTCCACCTTCTGCTGCCCTTGACATGGGAAGACACTCAAATGCCCGGATCCTTCAACTCCAACCCTTACACTAACACTCTGGCTGCTACCCGGCCTGCTTCCAGACCCTCTCCCTGGAACTCAGCTCCTGGGCTCCTTGGCTGTCATGCCTGTGGACACAGACCATGAGACATCATTGGCTTTCCAGGGCCTTCAGCCTATGTAATACCCCTGGCCTAACGTTTAGTTCTCATATAGGTAGAGTAGAGAGCAGAGACAAAATCAGATTAATATGAGCTAGCCAGAAAGGTAACTTGAGAGTAGGCTCCCTGAAAAAGCATTCGTGACCAAAGGAAACAAATCTGAGGAGGACAAAAGCCTTTCTTGAAAAATTTGTTCTACTACAAACTCAGCACTTACTCTGAGTGGTCCCACCTTAGCCCATGTGTGCTGCTATAATGAAATATCTGAGATTGGGCAATGCATAAAAAGCATTCATTTATCTCAATATTTTGAGGGACTGAGGTGGGAGGATCACACATTTGAGTCTAGCATCAACAACTTAGCAAGACCCTGACTGAAAATGAATTTTTAAAATGGGGCATACATTTATGTCTTAGAGGGCCGGTGCCAGCGTCAGTGCCTATAAGGGACTTCTCTATGCTCCAAGATGGGGACTGAAGCCAAAGGGCCAGGGAGCACACGAGCCTTAGAAGTACTCCTGGGGCTGATTCAGTCACCCCCAAAGGCCCCAGCTTCTCATGTAATAGCACTGTGGTTGCTTTCCCTACAAAGGTGGGATCAGATGCCCCCACACAGCCATCACAGACCTCGAGGGTCAAAGCTGAGATAAATACAGTACTGAAACCCCAGAAACAGATTCTCAGACCTGTATATGAGAAAATATTGTCACACCGCTGACTGTCTGAAGCGGGGAGGAGCTATCACTAAAAGTACTGAGATCCCCATTCCTGGAGGCATTCAAACATATCAAAAGCAGATACACACAAAGTTACACAGAGGCCTCAAAAGTAGGACCAAGACTTCTTGGGTCCCTCATGTAGGTCTTAATTTATACCACAGAGAATCTAACACAGTAAGTCCCCGGCATCTGGCCTTTGGTAATATTCATTACACTTTTATTCAGATGGGGGCTGAGGAGGCACAGAACAGGGAGGAAAGTAGCTGGGCAGCCTCAGCCCCTGCTCTTAGCAGGTGACAGGACAGCCCATGGGTTGGTCCTCAGCCCTGCTCACTGGGACACCGTGCCCCCGACCCGTGCACCCCACCACCCCAAGCGTCTTGTGAAGAAGCATCATCTAGCTACAAAGGGAGCATGAGAAGCTGCATTTCTTATTTGCATTGCAGTTTGGAGTTCAATCTAATGTCCTAGTGACAGTGTAGTGCCCCTAACTCCAAAGTTTGGGAGTCAGCTACCACCCATCACTCCCCATAAAGGAGGCTGGCTGGGCAGAAGCAGATGGGAAGTGCCATATCTTCCCTCTGTGGGTGGCCTCCAGAGCTGTCCCCTGTCACCAGAAGATGTCTTGTCCAGCTGGACTCTCCAGCAGACCGCCAGGGTTTGCTTGCAGTACAACACCCAGTGGTCAAGCTTCTGAGATGACTCCAGGCTCCCCAAATCCCCAAGCCTTGGAGGGACCCTCAGAGAAGAAGGCAAGTGGAGCTGGCTCCTCCCACTGCCCTCCTGGCTAAAGATCAGAGTCACCCTGGCTCTTGCTCAGCACTGTGGCCACAGTGTAAGTTCTAGCAAGCTGACAACAATACAAATGACACATGCCCACCGACTCTGGTGTGAGCTGTGCTCTGTGGATCCCACCAAACACAGCAGATTGCTGTGCCCACTGACTGGGCAAGCCAGCCTGTAGCCTGGTTCTGCATTCCTGAGAACACAGCCAGGGCTGTGTCCTGCCTTTCAACCTCACCCCAGCACACTAGTGTTTTCATTGAGGAGTTAAATTCCTGACATGCATTCAATTCCTATTCAATCTTCCCTTTTGTCAAAACTGTCCTTTAACAATGCTGGAGCTCTAGTTGGTGGACTTTGAAGCTTTTGGACAGGATTTGAGGACAGAGTTTTCAGGCTCTGTCCAGGCCCCTCCCCACCTTCCCCTACCTCCTCTGATATTGCCCATTCACCACCACTGCCACCAACAACCCACCACCCCCACTGAGGAGTCGAAAGTGCCACAGGGCTGTTTCTAAGAATGGCCCTGCTCAGTGACCCTAGAGGAGCCTTATTGCTATTGCTGCTGATCTCTGAAATGACTCCAACTCTTCATTCACTTTCTATACAACCTGGCCGTTCCACTTCCAGGTTATACCCATGAAGAATGAAGTATTATGTTTAAACAAAAATGTGCTCACAGCCAGGCACAGTGGTGCACACCTATAATCTCAGCACTTGAGAGGCTGAGGCAGGAGGATCGGTGTGAGTTCAAGACCAGCCTGGGCTACAAAAGTGAGCTCAAGGCCAGCCTGAATAGCATAGCGAGACCCTGTCTCAAAAAAGACAAAAAACAGACAAGCAAAATGTGCCCACAAAAGTTCACAGCAGCGTTAGTCACACACTCAAAAAGTAGAAACAGGGGCAATGATGTCCGTCCATCAACACATGGCTATCCAAAGCTTGGCTGGCCATGTAGGGGACATAAGGACATTCAGACCCAGACTGTAAAATGATGAGCCCTGAGAACAAGCTGCTGGGGGAAGACAGCCAGGTGCAGAGGCCATGTGTCAACTGCTCCCATTCATGGGAAGGGCCCAGAGAGGCAAAAAGTGGATCAGTGGTTGCTTAGGGTCAAGGGCGAGGGGGCAGGGCAAGGGAGACAGGTAAGGGCTCGAGGTTTCTTTATAAGGGGCTGAGATGAGTGGTGGCCACAGATACCAGTGGGTACATAAAATTCACTGAGGCGAATGACTGGTGGTAGAACTATATAGGGTATTAGTCTTCTGTCCTAAAGGGATAACACAGACCAAGTGGCTGAAACCATGGAGATTTACCTTCTGTGGTTCTGGGGTTCTGGAACCTAGAAGATCCAGATTAGGCTGTTGGTGGGTGGCTCCCCAAGGCCACCTCCTCCGACATCCTCTGCATGTATCTCTTGGGTCTTTTTGTGGATCCAAATTCCCTCTTCTTTTTTTTTTTTTTTTTTTTTTAACTTTATTTATTTATGTTATGGCTGGCTCAGCCTGCCCTGGGGGTGGGGCTGGCACAGCATGTGGTACTAGGGACCGAACTACAGTCCCTGCGGTTGCCTAAGCTTGCCTAAGCTTGCCTAAGCTTGCCTAAGCAGGCACTTTAGACCGCTGAGCTACCTTGCTGGCCCGCAAATTTCCTCTTCCTAGGAAGATACCAGTCACATTGGCTCAGCTCATTCTAGTAGCATCATTTTAACTTAAATGCCTCTTGGAAGGCCCTGCCTGTTGATACGGTTGCACCCTGAGGTCACTCTGGGGGTAGCTCTAGAGCCTCTTCATGAAGGATACAGACTCTGTCTCAACACAATTATTTAAAACAAATGAGTGAAGGATTTCTACAGCATTTACAAAAGGAACACCCTGTTTCTCTCTGGGGGTGATCATGATTTAAGCCTCCCCTTACTTCACCAGCCATGTGCTCCACAGTTCAAGGGCAGCTGCCCAGGAGTCGTAGCCCCATGAGATGCCAGGAACCTCTCCAACCAGCCACAAGGAGACAACTCCATCTGCATCCATTGAGCTCTGCAAACCATGCACCACAGTCCTCATTCAGCTTCTAGGGCCCTGTCTAGGCCTCTCCAGGGCAGGGCTCAGCCCTGATCTCAGTCACCCCACAGAAGTCTGAGCAGGAAAACAGATGCTAGGATAGGCTGGGGCTCGTGCTGTGACCGCAGCACCCCAAGGGTCCCAGAGGCATGACCTGAACACAGGACAGGGACAGGACTCTCGCAGCGGGCTGTCAGCAGGGCTCAACTCCCTCTTCCACCAGGCTGCCTATAGGAGCCTGCAGCCCCTGTCGTTCACACGCCAGCAGGGCGATGGCCTGGGGGACTTGGGCCATCTCCCCTTCTGCTATGAATTGCTCTCCTGTGCTGGGATCTCAGGATTGGCATTCTCTGGATATTAACTAATTAGTGTGAAAAAAGTAATGTGGAGATTACCTATTAGGAGGCTGTTGTTGGTATTAGATCATTAGAGGTGATGAAAGCCTTCCCGAGATCTCCTCGGGACTCGGCTCCAGCTTTTCCCTGCAAGTCTGGTCTTATAGCCCAGGGAGGCAGAAGGAGGTGGGAGTTGGGTGAATTTGAGTGACACCTGCCACTCTATCCACACCGGCCAACCTAAGGGCTCTAAGGCAATGTCTGGACCAGAGAAAATGGCCTGGACTGCAAGAGATGGGAGATGGGGATCTGATTTTGACAGTACCTGAGGTCCAGGTAACTGGTGGCACTACATGCCCCTAGGCTAAACCTCATCTGCTGCCAAGCAGCACCCCAGAAAGAGAGCTGGGGCCAGGTCTTCCTGGGGAGCAGCAGACCTGGCGCTCTTGCCTTCTAAGTTTACCTAAATCAGCCAGCTCTTCATCTTCCTCTGAGATTGTTAATCCTGACGCATCAGCTTCACCCGGTTAAGGAATGTCTAGCTAATGATTAGAGCACACTGCCGCCTGTGTCTGGGTGGCTCACGGAGGTGTGGCCTTGGGAACGAGGCATGTGCGCTCCTCCTTCCTCTCTGGCACTGCTCCGTGCACTGTTTCCTGGCTGCCGTGAACCGAGCAGCTTTGCCCTACCACGCCCTTCCGCCATGACAGACATGCCTTGGAGTCTGACAACCATGGCCCAAATCCCGAAACGGCGAGACAGATAAATCCCGCCTCCTTTAAGTCGCGGGTGGCATCGTGTTCCGCAATGGGAAAACTGACTAATATGTCACCCAACCTGTTGCTCGGTTTTAAGACAGACACATGCCCATGCCCTCCACCCTGCCCCTGCACAGACCCCACGCGTCCCCAGCCTCTGCCCTCGCCGTGCCTGCACACGTCCAACTCCAGCACGGCAGTCTTCTGACCCCTGCAGACCCCTTTGCCGGCTGCCCGCAGCCTCCCAGCTGTCCCGCACCTGCCTGGCACTTTCCCCTGCCTGGGCATGGACGTGCAGTTTCCTCTTCTAAGCGCGGTTTCCCAGAACATCTGCTCCACCCTCCCCCTTGCCCTTCCTGTCCACACTGTCTACGTGGTCAGTGAACTTTTTTCCATGAAGGGCCAGATGGTAAATGTTTTCAGCTTTGTGGCCTGAAAGTCTGTGGCAAACGTAGTCACAGCCAATGCATAGTCAGAGGAGCAGGGCTGTGCCTCCAATTAAGCTTTATTTATCAGTGCAGACTATGATGGACCACAGACTGTCAATGGCTGACTTAAAACAACGTTTTCCATTCACACATCTCCCAGCGTCATTGTTCTTAGTAGCACTCAATGCCAGGTGACAATGTGGCTATTTATCTCTCTCCCAGTGGCACATGTACCACACAACTACAAAGCCTCTGTCTATGTTGCTTGTTATTATAAACCTGAGACAGTGCCTGCATATAATAGGCATTCAGTGTATTAAAAATAGGTAAATAAATTAAAAGGTCACCAGCTCTTAAATATTTAATGAAAGCAACAGAACATCATAGCTAACACCTACCAAGTACTTTGCTGCCTAGCCAATAAGGAAACAACCAAGCAGAGAGTAGAGGTTACACAGCTGGCTCAAGGTTGCAGAGCTGGGAGTGGCAGAACCAACAGGCCCAAGCCTGTGTCTTCTCTGCAGCAAAGCATTCTGGGATCTCACTCAGGGCCCCAAAATGGCTTCCCTCTCGTACCTCTGCAGCCCCATTACTGTGGGCCCTTGGCCTGAATCTCTAGCCTGGCCTCCCGGGTGGCCATGGTCCAGCAACCTCACAGATGTGCTTCGATGCTTCTCTCTGCCCTTCAACCCAAAAGGGCCAACTGAGCAACCCCTGGTGGCTCACCCCTTTTACGCCACTCCAGCCAGTCTCCCATTGCTCCCTGAAGCCTCTGACTGCCTGATGCCCCCAGAAAGTCACAAGGGCTTCCACTCCAGAGCAGAAAGCAGTGTCCACAGCTTGTAGAGCAAATTTGCCTCCACAACGTAACTGAAGTTTTGATCTGAAACAAGATTGACCGCAGGAGTGGTGAGTCAATGCACAAAGTCATTGACTTCTGATGTCCTGGTGAGAAAATCTGTCACCTCCCTGCTGCTGCCTGGACCTACTTGCCTCTGCCTAGTGACTCAGAAGCCAGCCCACATCTCCATGGTATTCACGAAGAAGATGCTCTGTGCTTGCCTGATGTTGAGACCACATGCGCCAGGGAGCAATGTCCTCCGGTGGCCACAGACTCGGGAGCTCATATCAGCGGGGCTGCTTCTCTGCAGAGAACAGGAAGGCCAGGTGGGAGCTGCACAGGCTTCAGCCTGGGCCAGGAGACCTGGGACTCGCAAGAAAAGCCTTATTTGGAAGGAAAACTCTCCCAAGTCTCAGAGCCTCATGAGTCAAGCAGCAGGAATGCTCGTGACATTTTATAACAAATAATAACAATCCCTTACCTCTGTGGGCTTCTTAATAGGCTGTCATATTAGCTCATTTGACCTGCACAAACCTGTGGGTGGGCAGATCCCAGGTTTGAGTGATGAGGTACACAGAGCTCAGACAGCCTTGCCCAGGGTCATGGGGGCAGGGAGCAGCTGAAGGGAGCCCAGGCTTGGCTTCTGGCCTCCAACCAGAGTGCTCAGGCACAGCCTGCTTAGAGATAAGCCTGTTGGCTTCGTGGAGACACAAACAAGGGCTAAGGCAGCCTCGAGCCACAAGTCCCCTGCTGCCCATGACAATAATGTAGGAGAACAAAATGAGTAAGGTGTGGCCAGGAACGCTCCAGGCTGGGAGAGAACTTCCTAAAACAGCCAATCTGCACCAGGCATGGTGGTGCATGCACACCTGTAACTCCAGCTGCTTGGGAGAGTGAGGCAAGAGATCGCAAGTTTAAGATGTTCAAGGCCGGCTGGAGATATAGCTTTGGGAGTCTACCCCTAGGTTCCATCCCTAGCATGGGGGAGAGAAAAAGAGAGAGAAGAGAGGGGGAGGGGGAAGAGAGAGGAAGACTGGTTCTCTGGCTGAGGCACACAATTTCTTGACAACCTTTTATTTGGTTATCAGTGGCTACAGTGGCAACATCATCACTACAGCTTCAAAGAAGGCACAACTATTATCTTATGGTTTCCTTAGGTCAGGAGGAGTCTGATGTGACTCAGCTGGGGCTCAGCTGCTGCACGATCTCAGCTGAGAGCTGTGATCAAGGTCAGGGCTTTGATCAAAGTCAGGACTCAGGCTTATCTGAGGCTCAGCCTGGGAAAGGACCTGCCTACAGCCCGCATGGTTGTTGGCAGCATTCATGATGTTGTTGCTTGTGATCCTCTGCACTCAGAGCCTCAATTTCTTGGTGGCTGTTGCCAGAGACCACCACCTTCTGCTCCTTGCTCTGTGGGACCTCCCCAGCATGGCCACTGGGACCAATGGAGCCAACAGGAGAAGAGGCGCTGGGCACAACCAATATTACAGTCTTGGTAATCATTGAACACCCTGTGGTGATAACACCCTGTCATCTTTGCTGTATTATGTTGGTTAAAGTCCCAGGTGCCACTCACATTTCAGAAGGTGTCATGGCTTGGGTGTCTTTTGTCCCCTGAGGGTTCATGTGTGGAGGTCATGGGGCCTTTAAGAGATGGAGCTTAGTGGTAGCTTGCACACATGCTTGGCACATTGAGAGGCGCTGACCCAACCTTAGAAAAACAGTTTGATCGGGGGCACAGGACTGCTCAGTGGCAGCAGAGGTATCAGGAGACAAGGTCCCTGGTGCCTAGGATCTCTCTACCTCTTTATCTCTGCATGTGCTTGAACTTGAGCCACGACACCAGATAGGCCTGCACCCTGTGTCCTGGGAGTTTACAAACCCTGGGCTATTTCTCCACTCTCCATGAGCTGCCTGGATCCCTGGCTGGGCAACCCAGGTGCAGCGTCCTTGTGACAGAGTCATGCAAGGACCTCCATGGGCCCTCTGTAGGCTTTGCTGCCTGCTTTGCCTGAGGGCTACTTTGGTCTAAGGCTGACTCCAGAGTATAGTGTCTCCCAGCAGGCACAAGCCCACCCTCTGCGCTTCCCAGGACATCAGGGCCCTCAGACTGCCAGGGTACTGGCAGGCAGAATCCCATTGCTCCTGACAACACAGGCCCAACCTGGGGATGCTCAGCACAAGGTTCAGTGGGTGATTGAGCATAAGGTCTAGGAGCTTGGTTCAGATTGAGGTGGAGCCCACTGGAACTCAGGGAATGGGGAGGCAAAAAGTCTCATGGGCTCAGGGAGGCCCTGGGGCAGGTTGCTCCAGCCCTGACCCTGAGGCTGTGAGGCTCAAGCTGCTGGAGGGGAGGAAGGCCCTGCAAACCCAAGCTCACTCTAAGAAGCCTCCCCCTCAACCCTGATGCCTTCTGTCCTGTGTTCTGCCACTGAGGGACCCTCTGCCACCAGCTGTCTCTTGCTCACTCCACCTGTACCTTCTCCCTTCTGTAGTTCCCATTATATAAGCACTCAGTAAGTGCTCTTAAGGAAGTAATCATTGTTACTCCCAGCTCTCTCTGCACATGCCCAAGATTCTAGCTCCTAAGAAAAAAGCTTAAACCTTGGAGATAGCTCCAAGGCACAAATGTGTCACAGTATAGGCTCCTTATTTCTGCCTTTGGATTTGTACATTCAGATTCTTCCACCATGAGCACATATTTTAAAGGATTATAATTAATAGCAGCTGCCAATCCCTGAACGGAATTCTAGACTGAAGAATGTGGGCCAAAGGCCTTCCAAACCCAGCTCCCTCTGCCTGTGCAGGATGACCAGCTGTCCCAGGTGGGAATACAAAATTTGTATTGCTAAAATGAAGACAGTTAAGTGCTCTTCTACAGAGTCACCCAACTGTGTCTACAATTTTGCAATGAGGAAATTGAGGTTCCATACAGCTTACCACACCCCCTCAGAATCTAGTCACAAAAAATAACTAAAGGACTAGAGTTAAATGCTCCTCCAGAGAAGACAGACAAAAGGCTGCGAAGTCATGCCAAGACTCTCACCACCATTTGTCATCAGGGAAACACAACCACAACCACACACTCTCTAGGACCTCACACTCTCTAGCAGGACCATCACTTACAGCAACACCGACAACAGAACCCTCAAGTGTTGGTGAGCATATAGACACATTAGAACTTTGGCGCATTGCTGGTGGAGATGGAAAATGCTTCTGCTGCTGTGGAAAAATAGTTTTGGTGGTCCCTCAAAGAGTTAATTATAAAATCCTGACACAGTGGGCCAGAGATATACCTCAGCAGCTTAAGCACCTGCCTGGCAAGTGCAAGGTCCCCAGTTTGATCCCTGGTACCACAATCAATCAATCAACCAATAAGAAAATCCCAGGGCCTGGCGGGATGGCTCAGTGGTCTATAGCACCTGCTTGGGAAAGCTTGGGCGGCTTCAGGGACCTCGGTTCAATCCCTGGCACCACATGCTGCGCCAGCCCTGCCCTCGGGGCGGGCTGAGCCGGCCATAAAAATTAATGAATAAACAAATAAAGGTTCTGAAACAAGAAAAAAATAAATAAATAAAATAAAAAATTCTTTAAAAAAAAAAATCCCCATGGAATCCTGGGGCTCTACTCCCAGGAATATTCCCAAAAGAACAGAGAACTTGCACCCTTTTGAGGTCAGTCCTTCTTATGCTGGCCACTGTGTTCTGTGTTGTTAGTGGAAGCTGTGTTTCATTTCTGTCATGACTGACAGGGTTGAGCCCCCTTTTCTACGCTTGTCGTCTGTCTCTCCCACAGTGGTGCTGTAGTTCTTTACGTATTCCAGAGGCTAAACCTAGACAGTGATATGGCTATGGTTGTAGATTACAAGTGTTCTCACAGGCTATAGGCGGTGGCTTTTCTCCTAGATTCTGTCAAAGTAGGGAGTCACACATGGGTATAATTTCAACTTGTAGGGGAGTTCCCGGAGGAAGCTCAGCTGGGTCAAAAGGTCCTCTTCACTCCTGCTGCTGAGTCTGAGTTGCTCGTGTTTGGTTTCCCCCTGCCAGACCCATGTTTAGGAGCAAGGTCTGCATTGACTCTCCTCTCTCCACACATCTGTGTGAGGTTCAGGTGTCAAAGTTAAATTGCTCGGGGCTGGGGAGATAGCTCCAAGGCACAAGTGCCTGCTGGGCAAGTGCAAGGTCGTGAGTTCGAACCCTGGTCCCACAAAAAAAAAAAAAAAAAGTTAAATTGCATTATGGAACTAGTTTTGTAAAAAAAAAAATCCTCTTTTTCTAGTCCCTGCCATGCTGAGTACAGAGTTGGCTGGTAGATACGTGTCTTGTGGACTTGGAGAACACCCCCAATACCTGCTCATGTTTGGGGGGTCCTGTGTCTGTGGTCTCTTCTGTCTCCCATTGGGCAGGAGCATGGAGGAACCCCTCCTGAGGTTGGGGGTCTCATATGAGAACGCCCCCTAGATTCACTCGACTGCAGCTATACCAGGGCCTCCTCCCCTCAGGCCTCTCCTGCAGCTCCATCTTCCTCAGCTGCGTTCTCCCCCACCCCCACCTCAGCACACTGTCCCTGCTGTCCCCTTTCCTCACTCTTCTGCTTTTTTCCTGCTCCTCCAGGTCCTGCTTCCTCTGCCCTTATTTCTCTTCCTCTGTTGGTCAGGACTATCCAAGTACCTTTCCCCAAAGCCCTCCCCTGAGCTCAGGCAAGCAGTGCGTGCATGCATGCATGCATGCGTGTGTGGGGTGGGTGGGCGGGCGTGTATATATGCGGGTGTATGCTCATCCAAGCCTGCCTGTGTCTGACTGCCTGAGTTACTCTTCTCTCACTACTGCAACAAATACCCAACACAAAAAATGAAGGATGCAAAGAGAGCCCCTAAAGGGAAAACTGACAGCAGCGCTGTCAGAGTGCCTCACCACCACCAGGCAATGGTTTCCCGAGGAAGCATGGAGCAGATCATCCTGGACACGGCCACGCCCCAGCCCCTCCTCCAGTCCCTATAAAGCGGAGGGGGGCGGGCAGCATCTTGAAGCCTCCAGGAACTGTGAGCTAAATAAACCTTTCCTTCCCTCAGCTTGTGTGTAGGGTACTTGTCCCAGCAAGGACAGAATAGTAACTAAAACACCTCCTTACACTGTAATGCAGATTACCTGCCCCAGAGTGGGTGCAGAATCCATACCCATAATAATCACAGATTCCCAAAGCTGCCCCACCACTGCATGAAGCTTTGGGGACACTACTAGACACAAACCATAACAGACACAAACCCAGCTCTTGGATCTCCAGAGTTCCAGGGATTGGGGCAAAAAGAGGGTGGGTGTGTAGTTAAGAGCAGAAGAAAGCCTAAAAAGGGCCTGCCCCAGACCTTGCTACCCAGGTCAATGGCTGTGGGGATGAGCAGTGGGCCAACTGAAGGCTGCTCTCTTTTTTGACCTCCAAATTGCCCTCTGGCTCCCAGGTGTCCCCTGTCCCCTGTACTGCAGTCCCTGCCACCCTGCCCATCTGTGGCAAGACCACAGCTGAGTCCAGACAAAGAGGCAAACAAGGGGAAGCCACAGGAGGGCCTGGGTGATGGGTTGCTTCCCTCCTGCTGGCCAGTGCCCCTGTTCCAGGGTACCCAGCCCCAAGAGAACAGCCAGCACAAAAAAGCCCAGCCTGCTGAAGATGGTGACAGCTAAGCTCTGGCTCAGTGCTATAGCTGATCTCTCTGGGCCCTGTGGTCCTCCCTGCAAAAGGACAGGATTCCTCAGGTGACAAGGACCATTCCTGACCACTCCACCACCTACAGCTTGGTAGGATCTGGAATAGATGAAGCAGAGCTGCCTAGAGATCTCCAGGGCCATGGGGATGCAGGATGTGCTCCCTGCTGTCTTAGAAAGAGCCCTCCATGGGCTTCCCCCAAGCCAGGCTGTTGGGAGCTCCCAGGGGAAGTGGTGCTCATCATTAGTCCCTGCAGTAAGAGGAATAGGAGTGTCAACTGTCAGCATGGCCTCCTAAGGCAAGGGAGACAGCTTGGCACAGTGCCTGCCTGACAAGCCAAGGCTGTGGCTCAACACCCACCACCAAAAAGATGAAACATGGCCTTCTGGAGGGACCAGCAGCTGCCTCCAGGAATCACTTAGACGAATGTTCTTAGACTGAAAGCTCTCTAGGCTGTGGCCTCTGTGAAGTGACCAAGGGATAAACCCCACACTCCTAGGTTGTGGTGGTGACCTCAGGTTGTCACCTCCACAAGGAGGCCTCTAGTGAGTGACAGAAGACAGAAGGACTTCCTGTGCTAGAGTTCCTGGGATGGGTCCTGGAGTCCTGCTCTGAGTTCCCTTAGCAGGGAGCTTGTGGCTCGGGGTCCCCAAGGCCAGTTTACTTCTCTGTTCCCAGGAGCACCCCTCCTCTGTCTGGGCCTGTGGACCTGCTTTTGAAAGAGATCCTGTCTATGGCTGGTGAGATAGCTCTGTGGACTAAGCACTTGCTCAAACAAGCACAGGGGCCTGAGTTGCATCCCTGGCACCACATGCCACACTGGCTCTGCCCCCCTGGGAGTACTGAGCCAGTGATGGAGTCCAGGCATGGTGGTACACGCCTGTAATTTCAGCACTAGGGAAGCTGAAAACAGGAGGATCATTACAAGTCCAAGCTTCGCAGTGAAACCCTGTACAAAGAGAGAGAGAGAGAAAGACAGACAGACAGACAGATCCCAATTAGTATTTGCCAGTGCAGTGGGAAACAGACTGCTTGGGGAAAGGACTGCCTATCCCCAGTGCCAAAATGGGTGCCACTTAGGCCCAGTTAGTGGGCACCTATGGCCAGGGGTGGAATCATATTGATTTGACATGAGTAAGTATGGGACAGATACAGGGGAGCCATGGTAGCCACCAGTATCATAGGCTGGGCTGTCTCCCACCCCTTTACTTGCTACCTCTCCCACCCTATGAGTTGTAGGTGGAGGGGCTGTTGGGTTTGGCCTCTAGAGCAGAGAGAGGGTGTTTAGAGACATAAGGGTCTGCCAAGGAAGAGCACCCAACTTGCATACACATTTGCACAAAATCTACATAATTTTAGTGATAGGAAGGAGAGTGATTCAGTATGAAGGACAGAATTGCAAGGTCCAATAGAGTCCCAAGGGCTCCTCCACCTTTTCAAACCAGCCTAGCTAGACAACAGTGGCTTGCTCTGGCAGATTAAAAATGGCTGCCAGTGTTTGGCTGCTCTTCCACGGAGAAATGACAGCTAACTGTCCTCTGGGAGATGGGTTCCTACAGAAGCTAGGAGGGTTTTCCTGCCCTTCCTTGGCAGGGGAACTCAACCCCTGTGGCCCCTAGATATTTTGGCATTCATTTAGACACATATGTACATTTCAGATCAGCTGCACACATACTTGTTGATTTTCAGAGTGGGTCTCTTATTTTTCTTCTACTGGATTCCATGTCTTATTCCTGTCACCACTAATAGGAACCATTTTAAAGTGAAGAAGATAGGAGGTTCTTTCCCTCCAGACTTATCCTTCCTGGATCTAGAATGAGCCTAGGAGCTCACTGATCCATCCGTCTTTCCTTCTTTGTACCTATCCAGCTGGTCAGCCCTCAATCCAGTAAGCTATACGCCTACCTATTTATTCATCAATCTCTCCCTTCATCCATCAGCCCATCCATCCAGTCATGGCTGACCCACCTATCCACCCACTGGCCCACCCATTCATCCACCCACCAGCCAGCCAGCCATCCACTCACTCGTTCATCCACCCGTATATCTGTCTAGCCATCTGTCCACCCACTCATCCCCCACTTACCCATCCATTCACCCACCTATCCACCTACTATCCATCCTTCCATCTATATCCATCCAACCAATCACCCAAACATTTAGTTTTAAAGCTCTCACTTTGGAAAGCTGCGGGTATGAATCCTTCTCTCATGAAGCTCATCTTCAGTGTGGGGCAGCTGTATTTGTATATACAGGGAAAAATAACTGCAAGCTATGAGACATACATGAAGAAAAGAGACCAGGAGCTGTGGGGCTGATGTAACCTAAAGAGGGACAGCCAGCTGCTGAGGATCAATGTGGCTACTGGTAAAATCAAACCTGTATCATGCTTGCCACAACTCTGGTGTATTTCTGACTCCTTCACTTCATTGTCCGTAAGACCCAAAGTCAGATGATCAGGACAGGGCCAGCCTGCTCTCCTAGACAAGCAGCTATGCTGCTAGCCAGAGGTGACCTCCACAGACTCAGGGGACAGTCAGCAGCCGGGGCCGCCAGGGCCTTGTTTGTCCACAGTTGCATCATGGACTCAGCCCTCTGTACCCTAAAGAGGTAGAAAAGGAGGAGACCATAGAGGAGCAGGAGGAGGAGGAGGAGAAAGAGCAGGAGGAGGAGGAGGAGGAGGAGGAATGAAGCCAGCGCTCATTCCCCAGGGGGCTGGAATGCTGATGGATACAGCCAACCCAAATCTAATCTCAGAAAGGAATGATTTTTAAAGCAAAGACAAGAGGGTCTGACCTGTTTCCCAGGCATTTGTGCTTTCTGCCTAAGGACTTTAGAAGGAAGCAGACAGCAGAGAGTGAGAAATAATCTGAGGCAGAGGCTTCCTCCCCTCTGTAGCTTCTTTTGAGGTGACTGGATGGACTCCAGGAGGGGCCGTCATCTCAAAAGGGCCCTGAGGGTTTAGCTTGCTGTCTCTCTGTTGGCAACCAGGTCTAAGCATACTCCCCAGGGAGATCCCTTCTCCAAATCCATCAGAGTAGCTGTGGGGTCACCCAGCCCACCCCGCACCAGCCCTTCTAGCTTTCAGCAGTGGACCAGGGCTGCTGTGTGAAGCCTACAGCTCTCCTGGGAGACCCTCCCCAGAGACAGCACAGCCAGCACCGGATGGACGGACGAGGTACTCCGCGGAGCCCGGCCACGGCTTCTGTGCTGCTGGGGGGAGGGGCACTCTTGGCACTGGCCACAGGGTGGAGCCGTCCAGGGGCCACTGCAGACCCTGGCCTGGCTGCTGTCCCTGCCTTGTTTGCAGCGCCGGCGTTGGATCAGTGCCTCTCCACACCGCACACCGTCTTGCTGCTACCATCCTTCCTCGCTGTGGTTCCAGCACAAGGATAAGCAGGAGTTAATCACACTGCGGATTACCAAAGGCAGACTTGGAAAGAGCAACAATGTAAGTCCTGGCTCCTGCGGGCTGCAGGCTCTTAATGCAATAACCAAGATCCACATGCCCACCCTGCGTGTGTGGACTGAATAAACAAAGCCCACATTAGGGTTATTTTTCCAGTGCATCTACATGCAGTTGCAAATAACCAAATACAAATTGATTTTAAACCACTGCTGAATTCAAAGTAGATTTTTTGGCATTGTGAATTTTCTTAGCCAGTGAATTCTAAAAACAAAAACGCCAGCACATGAAGAGGTTCTGACCTGAAAATGCAGTCCGTGGATTTCAAAAGAGGATGGCGGCCCATGATTCCAAGGCAAATCTTTGCTTTTTGATGAAAAAACCTGATGTTCCAAGGGGTTAAGAGCAGTTGGCTAAGATCACTCAGCCTGTGATGATGCCAAGCTCAGGCTACCCCGGGCTCCAGCTGCGGACCGGTGCCAGTGCTCTAATCCTCCTTCATCTCTGTTCCTCCCTGCAGAACAGGACCACTGAAAGCATGAAGTGAAGAACATGGCACAGCGACCATGCATGATGCTGGCATACAGCAGGCACAGCTAAGTGATGCTCATCACCAGTACCCCTGTCCTTATTGTCACTATGTCCCACTGCCTCATGCAGTCTCTATCTGCACTTAAGCCACACAGACCTCACGAGTCCCCTGTCCCCACCCCCACTTAAGAGTTTGGCAGCAGCATGGTAAGGAGCTCTGGCCCCTGCCCCTGGCCCCTGCCCCTGCCCCACTCCCCAGCTAGTCTGCAGATGGGATGGAAAAGCACACACCTCTCAGCACAGCCACCAGGGGAGCTCCCCCAGGGGCCCATAATTTCCACCTCAGCTCCTCTAGCCCCTTAAGTGCCTTTGCCCCAGGAGGCGCAAGCAAGCTGGGTCAGAACCAGGCTAACAGTTTGCTTTCCCTAGGAGCACGGGCATGTGACCAACATCAATGTGGGTCCAGGTTAAAAGGAAGGAAGGGTAGACTGATGGAAAGATGGAGAGAAGGAAGGAGGACAGGAAGGAGGTGAGCATGAGGGGAGAGAAAGGGGAAGAGAGGAGGAGGGTGGAGGGGGAAGAGGAAAGTGGCGAGGCAGAGAATGGGGGAGGGTAGAAAGGGAGGGAAGGAAGGAGGGAAGCAATGGATGAATTTGCTGAGCGGTGGGGATGCTGTGTGCTCAGGACACTCTATCCAACCACAGAGAGAACAGGGCTGAGCCAGAGGGTAAGGAACACAGGGTTTACACTTCAGGCAAATTCCAGGAGACATGTCAGAGGCCAACACCACTGAGCTGCCATCCTGAGACCTAGGTCTCTGCCCACTCCGGAATGCTTAAGGTGACTTCAGGATGAGGGCTGGGGTCCTCCCAAGAAGCAGGGAGGACCCAGAACACCTCCACCAGCTGCAATGAAGCACACACTCAACATCATGGCTGTTGGGGGAAGGAGCTCCAGCTCCAGCCCTATATGCAAAGTGGCTCCCCCTCCCCTGGGGCCAGGCCAGGGCTGGCCTTCGGGACTGCTGTTCCAGCTGGGAGAAGATGCTGGCTGCTGCCTGTGGGCTGCCCGAGCCTGGTCTATTTATAGCAGAGCTGCCGGCTTTATTTGTTTTTCTGGCTTCTGCATCCAGAGAGCCCACGTGCTTTGTTAAAAAAGCTGCTCAGCCTGGAATTCTGGGGCTGCTTGCACATGCATGCAATACATGTACACATATGTGTGCATGCATGTATGTACACATGCACACCTATGCATGGACACATGCCCACACACACACATACCACACAAGCACCTATATACACACACCATACATATGTATGCACACACACTTATATACCACATGTGCGCACACACACGTATGCACACAGGCTCACACACATACACCACACACATGCACGGACACACACACACAGTGATAACAAGCCCATTGCACATTGCACTCCCGTGCGCATTTGCACACACTCCCTGGCCCCTGGGCCTGCCTCCCTGGCCTGTCTGCAGCCTGCTGCCCACTGTGCCCCACCTCTGCTGTGACACAGCTCCCGATCTGCACAAAGGTTATTCCGCACCCTCCACTCTGCTTGGGGCTGATTTTGAAAATCAAATTCTTTTTTCTTCTTTTTTGTATTGGTAATGGAACACAGGATTTTGTGCTCATCAGGCAGGCTGGGTGCTCAAATCCCAAGGGGGATCAAACCCAGCACCTTCGCACAGAGCTACAACTCCAGCCATTTTCTGTTTGAGACAGGGTCTCTCTAAGTCGCCCAGGCTTGGCTTGAACTTGTGACTTTCCTACCTCAGCCTCCCAGAGTGCTGCACTACATGCAGCTAATGTTCTCTTAACTGCAATTTGAAATTCTGTGTGTGTGTCTGTGTGTGTGTGTGTGTGTCTGTCTTTCTGTCTGTCTGTCTGTGTGCGTGTGTTAAATCCTTTTGATCATTGTTCCCTAGGAAGACAAGAGAAATAAAAAGGTAAATGACCTTTAAGCTAGGCCCTTCTGGCCAAGGCTTCCTCAAAGCGAAAGAGACACACAGAAAGCTCAGAGCTGCCTGCACTGTCTGCCCTGGCCTCCCCACTGCCTGGGAGGGAGTGGGCTGTTCCAGTTCATCCAAGCGGGAAGCTCAAAGTGGCCCCCTGGACATGAGCCAGCCAAGGTGCTGGTGAACTGGGAGAGTTGAACCTCCCCTTACAAGTCCTGAGCAGAACTGTGTAGTGACCACCCCTGTGTGGCTTAGAAGCCAAGAGCCTGGGCTTTGGCTTCTCTGGTCCCAGACTCAAATTGCTCTGTACTTACTGGTTATGTGACTCTGGGCAAGTTACTTTACCTCTCTGTGCCCTGGTGTCATCAGTCTGCCAAAGGATGATAAGTAGCATCAGCCCCACTTGTTTGGGTGATTATGAAGAGTGAGTGGAAATACACACATAAAGTGAAAAGTACAGCGTCCCGGTTCTTAATGATGAAGATAATGTTGCCAATTCTTATTTATATCTTACTAAATCAATGACAGTGCATTTCTACTTATGGCAAAGTATGAGTGATTGGCAGCATGGTACGGTGCCTGCTCCCAGCCTCCTGCAGCAGCTCTGCAGTGGTCTGGCCCCTTCTCACCACACCCCAAACATGGTATCCCACCCTGTGCTGGGCTGGGTATGCACCTTGCTAGACCTCACCCACTGGCCCAGTGTCAGATCACAGAGTGTGTGCTCCAGTCCAAGACCTACTGACCTCAGCCCTGCAGGGATGGGCTGTCACTCCCCAAAAAGGACCGAGGAAGTCTTGCTAGCCCTGTAGCCCTGTTTCACCATGACCCTGGATAGGGGAGGCAACCTCCTACAAGACACACAGCATGAGGGACTAGAGAGATAGCTCCATGGCACAAGTGACTGCCTGGCAAGTACAAGGTCATGAGTTTGAACCTTGGTCCCGCCAAAAAAAAAAAAGATACACAGCACGGCAGAGGCAGAAGATTCTGTGTCCTGATGTCCAGCCTCTGAGTTGGCCTCCAGACTAATTTACAAACAAGGTAAAATAGCAAAGGCTCCCTGCTCCTCTGGAGGCCTCTAAGAGCCACCAGAGCAGTGAGAGCCATTTCCCGTTGTGTTCGCATTGTGGTTGAAAGCTGACCTCTCGCTCTGCTTCTCAGGAGGAGACTACAGCACCTTCAGAGAAGACATGAAACCGAGGTGGAAACACAGGAAGCTATGGGGACATGGAGTGAGGCAGTTGTCCTCACCTTCTGTGACAGGGTCAAGTAGTGCCAGGGCCTGCACCTCAGGCTTCCTCTCCTGCAACCAGCCCTGAGCTGTCACCTTACTTTCTGGAGGCATGGAATGCAAGCAGTGAGCCTCTCACCACACTGGAGATGGCACCTAGGCACCACAGGGCCCCAAAGATGCCAGCAACTAGAGCCATGAGAACCCTTTCCTTGGCCTCTTCTGTGGTTCCAGGCCATGGCAGAAGGCTCAGAGGATGTGAATGGGCACCTGACGTGGAGAAAGGCATGTCGGGGACACAGGCATGACAGGAGTGCTAGGCAGTTGGTCTTGCTCCACATTTCTTCTCCTACTGGCCCAGTGCAAAACATAGGACATCACTCACTATCACTGGGCCTTGCACCTGCCTGTCACACCTATCCTGTCCCCCACTGTGTCCCCTGGATGTGCAGGGAACCAGAGCTGCCTTCCTGGAAGAAGAGGGCTCAGCCAGAGCGGTGAAAGAGGCCAACTTATCTGTGTGCTCCACAAGGTAGCCACCTGCAGATATTGCTCCTGTGGGCACCAAGAGTTGGGGGAACTTCTGTGGGTCCAGAGAGAAACAGGGAGGGAGGTGGCAGGGAGAAGGTGGAATAGGCAGTCTGTTGCAGGGAGGCTTTCTGGCTCTTGGGATTTGGAGCCTCCTGGAGCCCTTTGGAGACGACAAGAGCAGGGGCCAGAGAGAGGCTGGCCTGAGTGGGAGCTTTCTGCCAGCAGCAAGCTGGACAAAGTATGAAGCCTGTTGACCTTTGGCAGCAGCCTGGATTCTCCCAGAGCTTTTGGTGCCCAGATTGGGCTGTGGGAAGAGGGCTCTCTGAGTCCCGCCCCCACAGTCACATGCACAGACAACTCCACACCAGCCAAAGGGCCAGGGCCTATAGTAGAAGAAGATGGAGGTGGCCACCCTATCTGGGAGCTGCCTTGGCCAGGAGCCTTCCTAGGAGAAGCAAACCATAGCTCAGACACAGGGCGGACCTTATTTAAATATGGAAAGAAAAATAATTATGAAAGGAACTGCAGCGGGCTGCTAGGGGCAGGGGATGGGAACCACTGAGCCCAGCATGGCCCAGAGCCCCTCCAGGGACCCCCAGGAGCCCCAAGGAGCCTTCCAACCACCTCCCAGCGCTGGGATACTGTCCCCTAGGTATCTGACTCCTCAGCTACTGACAGTTGCTTGGGTGAACAGAGCCCTCTTGCTTGGAGCTGCTGGTTGTAGGCTTCAGACCTTGCTTTTCACAGGCCCTGGAATCAACCAGCAGGGACCTGGCCATCACCACCCCAGAGGCCTTTGCAAAAGGGACCAGGGACAGCTAGCAGTGTGGGCATGAGCTACCTGAAAAGGGAAATGAAAACAATGGTTCAAACCCAGAAATCCCCTCCAGCCTCAGCCATCTGACTTCAGGCCCAGAGGTGGTCTCTGCAGGCCTCCACCCCAGGCTGCTAGAACACAGCTGGGAGCCCAGCCATCACCACCAGGGCCTCACCATTCCTCCAGAAATAGTCCTAATGGATAAACATTATATTCAAATTGTAGCACATCTAGGCAATGGAATATTATTTAGAGATAAAAAGAAATGAACTATTAAAGCAAGGAGAAGGGCTGGGAAGATAGCTTAGTAGAATAAACATTTGCCTGGCAAGTGCAAGGTCCTGAGTTTAATTCCCAGTACCAGTACCACACCCAAAAAAAGAAAATTAAAGCAGGGAGAAAGCTTAACTACATATTGTTCAGTGAAAGAAGCCACGCTGAAGACTACATACTGTCCAACCCCACCAGTAAGACATCCTAGAAAAAAGGCAAATATATAGAGACATCAGTTCAGAGGGCCAGTCAAATAGCTCAGCGGATTAAAGTACCTGCAAGCAGGTACAGCAGCCAGGATTTGATTGCTTGGTGTGCTATGCTGGCCCTGCTCCCAGGGCACACTGAAACAGCATGTAGCTCAGCAGACTAAGCACCTGCCTAAGCAAGCACAGGGCACCACGTGCTATGCTGGCCCCAGGGTGCAGAACTGGCCACTGAGACTGCACACCTGTAATTCTGGTGCTGGGGAGGCTGAAAACAGAAGGATTGCTATGAGTCTGAGCTGTATAGTGAGACCCTGTATGAAATACATTTTTAAAAAAAGAAAAAAAATTTAAATCATTTATTTATTTATTTATTTATTTATTTATTTATTTATTTATTTACCTGGCACAGCTCAGACTCATAGTAAACTTCTTGACTCAGCCATCCCAGTGCTGGACGAAACCTCATTCAGTTTCAGTGGCCAGCAGGGTACAGAACCCAAGATCAAACCCAGGTCTTTGTGCTCACCAGGCAGGCACTTACACTGCTGAGCTATCTCCTTGGCCCTTGACTTTCTTTCTGAAGTAACAGTTACTTTAGAAGAAGAATTGATGTTGTTATTTCAGATGCAGAAAATGCAGAATTTGATTTTTTGATTCTGCAGGCATCAATGCCACTAAAATTCAAAGTTTTGGGGGCTGGAACATAGCTCAGCCGTAGCATGCCTGCCTAGCATAAGTGAGGCCCCAGGTCCCAACCTTGGCACAGGAGGGCCAAGGTCTTCAAAGTCCTATTCTATGCCCTTGCCTGCTATGGTTTGTGTCATAAAACCTCCTTCGGTCACAGGGGGAGGCTTTTCAGAGGCGGCTGAATCTAGAGTTTGTGACTGATGCACTGTCTAGTGCCAGGATTGGTGGTGAAAGTGCTGCACCCCCTGTGACAGGTCACCTGCATACAGTATAAGAGAGGGAAACAGACTTGTTCCTCACTCTTGCCCCCCCCCCCACACTTCTTTTTAACCTCTTTTGGTTGCTTTTGCTATCTTCCACTGCTGTGAACTGCTGCCCTCTGCCATGTGCCACCCTGCCTTGGATCCAGCTGGGCATGGACTAAAACCTCCACAAACTAGAGCTAAATAAACCTTTCCCTCTTTAATGACTTTTTTTTTTCTATGTATTTAGTACAGGTCTACAGGGTCTCCCCACACAGACTGGGCTCATAGTGATCCTTCTTATTTCTTAGCCTCCCGAACGCTAGAATTACAGGCACAGGACACCCCATACCCAGTCTTGGTGACCATTTCAGCACACCCCAGGGGTGGGTCCAGCACAACACTCTATGGATCGACCCCCCAGCCCCTGTGTCTGTCTAAGCAGGTGCTTTAATCTGCTGAGCTATCTCATTGGCCTGCTCTCTTTAATTTTGGGTATTGAGTATTTTGTCTCAGCAACAACAATAAAGTAGCCAACACACCTGTGAACCTCTGACTCCTGAAGAACACTCTTGTTTGATTAGAAAGAGAGGTCTGTTCTTAAAAAATTTAAACAGAGAGTTAAAAATGATCCTGGAACTCCACTACGAGGCAGAGACCCAAAAGAATTGAGCACAGATATCCAAAAGCTTGCACAGTGATCTTGTAGCAGCACAATTCAAAGTAGCCAAAGGAGAGAAGCAACCAGTGTCATATCCATCAAAAGCTGCAGGAATAAAATGGTAGGATCTATCCACACAAGGGATCACTGCTCAGTCTAGAAGAGGAGTGAAGCACTGTCACCAGCTACTGCGCGGGTGAACCTGGAAACCAGGAGGTGAAAGAAGCCAGACACACAAGCTCACTCATGCCATAACTATTTCTACAATGCTCAGAATAAGTAAGTCCAGAGATGGAAGGCAAAGCAGCAGCGGCCAAGCCTGGAGGAGGGCAGGCAGGCACAGGGGGAGGCGTGTGGTGAGCCTGCTTAAGGAGAACAGTGTTTCCTTTTGGGGTCATGAAGTATCCTAGAGCCAGCCAGAGGTGACAGGTGCACCATGCTGTGAATGCATTAAATGCCACAGCAAAGCCCTACTTTACATAACAGTTCAGCTAATTTTATGTTACTTGAGTTTTATCTCTTTTTTTAAAAAGGTAAAGAGAGGGTTGTCAGTATCAGCAAGGTGTTAAAATACACCTCAGCCAAGTGAAATTTTCTCCTTAATGGGATAAAAAAGGAATGGAGGAGAATTGCATTTTGCCTTCTAATCCCCTATACTTTTGCCTGCACTGTCTCACTGGGTCTTCACCATGGCCTGCAGGCAGGAAGGCGTGGTACCTGTCCTCAGCCACCAGGGCAGCCTTGCAGGCCAGATGGCCCAGACAAGGAGGTGACAGGGCTGTTGGTGTCTCTGTTCCCAAATCTATTCTTGGAAGGACAGTGGTTGGGTTGAATCCAAGGAACTTTAAACTCAGTCACCTGTCTAACAACCCCATCTCCCAGAATCACAGCCTAAAGTGCTGAAGGAAGCAGTTCAAGCTAGGAAGCTGGGGGGGGGGGGGGAGCAATGTCTCTCAACTCACTGATGAGGAAAAGCAGAGACAAGACAGCAACTCGGGACATGAAACTGGTGGGAAGAGAGAGGGCGTAGACCCCAGGTGCTTGGGTGTTCCATCTACTCCTCCAGGCCTTTGCCCACCATATCCTCGGCACTCCCAGCACTCAGATGAGGCAGGACGATTTCCTTAAGTTCAAGCCAGTACAATCTATATAATCAGATCTTATCTCAAAAACAAAACAAAAGAAAAGCCTGAGTGGGAGCAAAGACGTCCTCACACAGGCAGCCTTGTTTCAGCAGTGGACACCATGAGGGCTGAGCTCCCAACCTGACACAGGTCCCCATGTTGTCTCTTGCTCAGGCCCACAGCCACAGAGGACTTTGAGCTCCAGTCCAGCATCTGGAGAGACTGTGGGATTAGCTAATGAAAGCTAAAGAACGATGTGTCCACAGGTCCGCAGAGAAGGCTGCCCGCGGAGGAGGCACAACCCCAGGTGGGGCTGTTGGTTTTCCTCAGCCTGTAGCTGGAGAGTTACAGCAGGGCTGAGAGCAGAAGTCAGAATTGCGGCTTGATTTAATGTGTATCTTTCTTCTGCAGGCATCAAAGAGATTAATTTTGTAGAGTAAACAGACTTCAAAACAGGATGTAGGCTCTGAACACCCGTGCCTGATTTGACAATCCTCACAGGGCTGCCAGAGCCCTTGTCTTTCTGTGTGCTGAGATCTGAGGTGTGCAAGGGGTGGAGGGGAGCAAGGAGGCCCCACCCCACTCCTGCTACCAAAGCAGGGCCCCCAGGGATCCATGTGTCTAACAGACACATAGGCCCTACACAGGACAGATGAGTGAGACACCTCCCTCTCCACTCCTTGGCCAGGGCCAAGTCTTCTGCTAAGTGTCCAAGGCAGGGAGCATCACATCCAGGATGCCTAAAGGCCAGATGCTCACGCAGGTGGCATCTTCCTCAGAATGGGTTGGAGGCAGCCCCTTGCACAAATGGTCCCTCCACTCTCCAGAAACTGGGGGCTCTTCTGGGTCTCTGTGGTCCTCGCAAGTCTGGGGTGTTGACCCTGTGCACTGCTTGTTTCTGCAGAAACCAAATTCTGTCTCCCTCCCCCCTCCTCAGCCCCTCCCAGCAATACTTGTGGCCTCTATTTTGCACACACTCTCCTCCACCCACCATCCTCTCCAGCCAGCTCCTCCTCCTCTTCCTCCCCTTCCTTTTCCTCCTCTAAAGCTCAGCTGGACCATCCCCGCCTCTGGGAAAGCTGCCTCCATTAGCCTGTAGGCTCTAATAAGACACCAGCTGCCTCTGTTATTTTGTGTATGTTCCCAGGCCAATCACAGCTATAAACACTGGATGGATGGATGGATGGATGGATGGATGGATGGATGAATGAAAAAACCAGGCCATCCAAAAGTAGGAATTTATAGAACATTACCAGAGACCCAGAAGGTTCACCAGTTGCAGAACTCAGTACCATTTCCCACCACCCTGCAGGGCATCAGATTCCTAGATGGTTATGATGCAGTCACATGACCTGTTGGGTCTGGGAAAAGGTGGCAGATAGGGTGAGAGAGAAGTGTGGTCACCTGGGGCTGCCACCCCATTGTCCCTAGCGGCAAAGCCACTCAGAGATTCCCGGATACCAATGGAGACATGGCGAGGTTCCTCCTCCAATAGGGTCCTCTCGGTGGATGTTTCCCAAAGGATAAAGGGCTCACTGGGAAACAGTCCCTCTCTTCTCTATGCCAGTACATCTTTTAGTGCTCAGAAGGAATGAAAGGGTCACAGCCTGGACAAAGAGCTCCATGCTTCTATCTTTGAATTGTGTTATAAACTCAAATTGTATCTGGGTGTGGTGGCACCTTCATCTAATCCCAGCATGCCCCAGTGGCTGTGGATCACATATTCAAGCCCAGTCTGGACAAGTTAGCAAGATCCTATCTCAAAACTAAAAAAAAAAAAAATTTAAAGGATGAGGATATAACTCAGTGCAAAGGTCCTGAGTTCAGCCCAAAAGGGGAAGAAGGAGGAAGAGGAGGAGAAGGAGGAGGAGCAAGAGAAGGAGAAAAAAGAGGGAGGAGGAGGAGGAGGAGGAAGAGGAGGAGGTTGCCTTAATAAACCAAATCTGGGATACTTACTTCCAGCTGTCCTAGGAAGAAGAGGTGACCAGGGTGGTAGGAGACAGCTAAAAAAGCACAGTGCCAGATCCAGAGCACTGAGATTCTGTCCTTTTTCCTACCAGAGGCATTAAACCTCCAAAGGCCAAATAGAGCTTTAGGGTCACTAGTGGTGAACAGACACCTGGGAAATAGGCTCAGGGTCTCCTTTATGTCACCAGGAATTAGGAGGAATACAACTTCTCCGTTCACTCTGGTCAGTGGCCACTGGCTGTCCTCCTCCATGGAGTAGGGGGCAGCATGATACAGTGGTCTGCTGTGCTTTGCACCCTTGGGCAAGCCACAAAGGGACCAGAATAGGCCAAGAGTGGGTAGAGGCTGTGAGCAATGACCCACAAGCGGGGAGGGACAAGGCCGGACCAGCAGGCACAGGCTCCTGTACTTCCTAACCTTCCCTGTGTTTCCTGGGATGTGTGCCTCCCCCTAGGGCATGTGGGCTCCTGGAACCAAGAATCATGTGTGCCCTATTCACACTAGCTCGGTACCACGCACACGTGGGTGCCAGCACACACCGCTGAACATGTGAGTGAGTGACCTTTCTCAATTGGCATTCCCAAACATCGTTGGCACCGAGGACAGGTTTTGTGAAGAACAATTTTTTTCATGGACAAGGAGATGAGGTGGCTTCCGAATGATTCCAAGTAGTGTGCCGCCCAGATCCCCTGCATGCGCAGTCCACTGTGTGCAAGCTCCTGGGAGAATCTAAAGCCCCTGCTGAGCTGACAGGAAGTGGGGGCTCCGGTAGTGAGGCAAGGGACGGAGAGCAGAAGAATATACAAAGAAGAAGCTTCTCTCTGGCTTCCTCTGCTCACCTGCTGGGCAGCCTGGTTCCTAATAGTTAGTGCCCTAAAGGTAGTGGAAGCACAGAGAATTAAACAACCCTATAGAGTTTGTCCATTGTGGAATGTGTGTGTGGGTGTGCGTGCGTGCATGCGTGCGTGCGTGCGTGCGTGCATGCATGCGTGTGTGTGTGTGTGTGTGTGTGTGTGTAAGCACTACTGGGGGTTGAACCCAGGGCCTTTCTACATCATCAACTCTTGTTTTCTATTTCTCTAAGTCACTAAGTTGCCCAGGCTGGCCCAGAAATTGTAATCCTCCTGCCTCAGCCTCCTATTCTGTTGGGTTTATAGGTTTACACCATATGGGCAAGACTAATCCCTGGCTAAGTTTTGTGGCACTGGAGTCCAGGGGCTCCAGACCAGCAAGGAGGGCAAGGAGCACCCAGCACAAGTTGTCTCTCCACTGGGCCCTGGGTCACTGCTGGCCCTAGGGCAAAGACAGCATAGGGCCTGTGCTGTGGGCAAGACAGGAAGTCCTGGGGGTTTGGCTGGGCCAACAGTAGGGACTATGCTAGGTATTGGGGGGACCTGGATGATGAAGACCCCCATCTCCAACAGTTTAGCAGACTCTGAAGACCAGCAGGTAAGGGACATGAGCTACTGTAAAGTCTCCCAAGTAGCAAAGGCCAGGCCCAGAACTATTAGGGCTTAAAGCCGATGCATAGGTAGGGTTCACAAGAACGCAACTTTGAAATTTTTAGTTTTACAATTTTTATAAAACCCCAGAACAGGTGAACTCCCTCCTGGTTGCCTCCCAAGGTGGCAAAGCTTCCATGCCTTGTATATCTGCAGAAATCGACTCTGCACCACAGAGCGAGGTCCTCCTCCTCACTGCTTTTATATGAGTTAAACTTCTCCATGAATTTGTCTTAAAAAGTTGTTGGCAACATATTTCCACTACCCTTGTTCTTGACTCTGAACAAAGTTTACCTACATCTTATAAATAGTCATTACTGTAAAGTACAAATAGGAACTATGATTAAAATCTATGGTGGTTGCTGCATACTGAGTGCCATCCAACAAATAGACAGGCTGGGGACACAGACAGTGTGTCCCCGCCCACCTTATTCACTGGACCTGGCACCATGCCACTTCTGGCTCTTCTCTGAGCGTCAAAATGACCATGAAAGATAATCATTTTCCATTTATTCTGGTCCTTGAGGCAGCTGCAACTGTACAACTACAGCACCCATGAAACAGGATTTCCAGACCTGCTTTTTTTTTTTTTTTTTTTTTTTGCAGGACCAGGGTTTGAACTCACGACCTCACACTTGCTGCCAGGCAGACACTTGTGCCATGAAGCTATCTCTCCAGTCCCAGACCTGCTTCTGAGAGAGGAATGATGATGGGATAAGTGTGTTCCAGGGGATGGAAAGTAATGCAAGGGGGATTCATGGAAATGTATCTCTTGATATAATTGATTTTAAACATTTGAACATTCACTGTATATCTTGATCACACTGCATATGTAAAACTGTGTAGGTGATCTGACTGTGTGCAGTTGCCCAGATGCCCAGGTCATGTGGGTATCCCACTGCCTACCAGCTACTGCTCTAGGTGAAGCTCCAGGCTACCCAGCAGCATCTGGAACCCTCCAGGGGCCACAGATGGCAGGTACCACACAAGTCTTGACATCTTCCTCTTCATTCCCACTCTGGACCTCGCAGCAGCAAAGCATCCTGTTGCATAATGGGGAGAGAAGGGGGAGGAGGAGACCCAGCTCAGCCACACCGACTTGAGAACATCCCTGTCCTAACAGCTTCCAGAGCTATGCTCAATCAGACAGACCCAGGTGCTGCCCCAGTGCCTTTGCTCTGTGACCACAGGCAGGGTTACACAGCCTATTTCCTCTATAGAAAAGACAGTAAATCTCCCAAAGAACTGGGCAGGAGGAAGAACATGAAGCTGCCCTGCCCAGAGCCAGCATTCAGCCAACTTGAGCTTTTTTCTCTTCCCCTGCACTGTCTTCCACCTCTTGGTTCCTGAAAATGCAGAAAGTTGATGGGGGTTAAGGGTAGGGAGCTGGGCCCTACCCCTGTTCAGGACAAAGTGGAGAACTGGGGCACGCCCAGCTCCCTTAAATCCCAGCCCCCTGGTCGGCACAGAGGGAACTCAGACTGCTAAAATATCCAGGCTGGCTCCAGCCTGGCCACCCTGACCACACACTCGTGCTAATCCAGCCAGAAAGACCAGCCTGTGGTTAGGAGGGGCAGCCATTATGGTTTCCAGAAAATTCCTTTGAGCTGGGAGAAGCTGTTTGCCATTCCTGAAGCGTCTCCAGCCTGCACCGATGTGGTTTTCCAATTAAGCTGAGGCTGCTCCCAAATCTCCATTTTAACCAGCTTTCTCTCTCTTTCCTTTCTAAAGAGGAAGCCTGGGACCACAACTGCTCCTTGCTTTTATATTCCTAATTGACTTCTGGTTCTTTTTCTGATTACACAGGTAGTGTCTGTTCCATCACCAGGAATACTTGGGAGGCCTGGTTTAGTGGGGAAGTCTGGGAAAGTAAGTCCAGGACCATACAAGGGAAGATGAGTGGGGGGAGGGTGGCACATTCTTCTCTCAATGGGCACAAGGGAAACACTTCAGAATTTTTTTTTTTTTTTTTTACAGGTAGAGTCCTTTTATTAGTGTTCATAGACTCCTACTAAAGAATAATGATAGGAAATCATGAATAGGTATATTCCACTGCTTTAAACATCATATCTGTTAAATTGCATGTCTCACAGTTTCACAGCTGTCGTGCAGGGCCCCAGGGATCTGCCTTCAGGAGGGGCTCGGTGAGGGGGTCTGGCTTCATCTTGCATCCATCTCACACCCATGATCTGGTCTTCGAGAGGCTCTGAGGCAGCGCGGCTTCCAGAAGCAGTGAGGGAGGAAAGGGGCAGGAGAAGGGACTGTGTGTGCAAAAGGACAGACTGCTGCTCAGAGGGCTCTGGGGGAGGGTGGGGTGTGGCCAGCGATTGTGGAGAAGTGTATGCCACCGGTCTGGGAGGCTTCCTGTGGATGCTTACCGGTCACTTCGGAATTCTTAATCCAGGCCCCGCTGGGAATGTCTGAAGGAGAGCTGGACACCCTGGCCAATTCCTGGATGTGAGCCTCTAGGGTACAGCATGAGTGAGGGGCAGCACGGGGGGTCATGGGAGAAAAGAGGCATGGGTGAAATACAGAGGAGGGACCCTCAGAGAAGGCATCAGGGAAGTCTGGGAGGAAAGACAGAGGTGGGAGAGAATAGGCAGAGAGGGAGGCTGAGAGGGGAGGAGGAGGGGCCCCAGCAAAGGGCAGACCAGCCACAGCCACAGCTGGAGCAGTCAGTTTGGATGAGGCCTCACACAGTGCCCTGGAGTGGGTGCTTAAGGTACCATCAGACAGTCGGTTGACAACCAAGAAGATCCACAGGATACTATGCCCATTCTGGGTGTCATCATGAGGGAGCCACATCGTCCACATCCTCTTTACTGCAGAGGCCTTTTAAGGATCCTCTTCCTTAGAACCAAACCCAGCCCGAGACACGTGTGGCCTCCCAGATCTGCAGCCTCGGTTGAATGACCGGCTGATAGTCCATCCCAAATGCCAGTCATGTCAGTGGGGCATCATGGGGACTCTGCCCTTGCCAGCTGTGTTTATGACACAGCCCCAGCCAGAAGATCCTCCCAGAGGAGTCCAGGCAGTCCACAGGATCCCAAGATGATAAGGTGGTTATGCATTTAAGCAATGACTACAGTCACCAGAGACATCACCAAGACAACCTTAATGGCTCTGCAGATGTCTGAGTCCATTTTGTGTTGCTATAACAAAATACCTGAGGTTATAAAGAAAAGTTATTTAGCACCTGGTTTGAGAGGTCCCAGGGCAGGAGCACATGCAAGAGAGAGAGACATCATGCCAGGAGGGGAAGCAAGAGGGCAAGCTGAGAAAGCCAAATTCACTTTATGACAAGCCACTCTCAAGGTAACCTATCCAGGGGCCCAGCAGGATGGCTCAGTGGTCTAAAGCATCTGCTTAGGAAAGCTTAGGAGGCTGCAGGAACCGTGGTTCGATCCCTGGCACCACATGCTGTGCCAGCTCTGCCCTCAGGGCAGGCTGAGCCGACCATACAAATAAATAAATAAATAAATAAACAAACAAACAAAAGTTCTGAAACAAGAAAAAAAAATTTTTTGTTTAAAAATTCTTAAAAAAAAAAAAAAGTAACCTATCCAGTTCCAAGAGATCTAACACACTCCCAATACATGGGCATTAATCCACAGTGACCTAATCAACCCCCAGTAGGCCCACTTTCCAGGAGCATTACACTGGGGACCAACCTGCAGCAGCTGAACCTTTAGGGACAAACCATATCCAAGCCACCGCAGCAGTGAGGACAGAGCCCTAACCCAGAGGGAGCAGGTGGGAACAGGCATGACAGGGAAAGGAAGTAGTGATTATTCATCCACTGTATACTGAGATGGAACATGAGCCTGGAAGTGACAGAGGGACAGGGACTGTGCTGCCTGTCACCTTCTAGTCGGTGTCCTCTTTGGCCAGGTATCAAGTCTTGGCCTGCCAGGAAAGGCCCACCTGGAGCCCCTGCAACCAGGTCCATCAGCGCTGCCAGGCTTTGTGATCGAGCAGTGCAACAGAGCTGGGTAGGGGCTGGGTGCTTGGGGCCCAGTTTTAGACCTGCCACCTACACTCTTGGGCCTGCTTTTCCTCTGAATATGAAAGGCACCTCGTCAGACAACTGTCCAGGGCATTTCTGGAAAAAAAAGAAAATACAAGACAGAAAAGTGATCGAGCAAAGGCCAATGTAAGGGACTCTCCTTGTTGTTGTTGTTGTTTTTTGTTTCGTTTTGTTTTTTGTCTTTTTGAGACAGGGTCTTGCTGTACAGTTCAGGCTGGCCTTGAGCTCAGTTCTGTAGCCCAGGCTGGTCTCAAACTCTCACCGATCCTCCTGCCTCAGCCTCCTGAGTGCTGGGATTACAGGCGTGTGCCACCACGCCCGGCTGGGACTCTCCTTGTTATCACTACTATTCAGAGCAGGAGAAGGTGGAGAGCAACAGCTGGCCACCGGTAACCTGCCTAAATTAATAGGTAACTGAGCATGGCTAAGTTTTGGTATAGAAATATAGAGATGAGACAAAAGCTTAATTAATGTCTCAAGAAGCAGGGAACAACAAACAGAGCCCAGGGAGAGCTGCTATCTGTTACTTGTAAATCCCCTAAAGCTGGGATTCAAGGTTGCAGATAACAGCTCTCCTCCAGCCCTGTTCTTTGATCCCTCGCTTGTGATGTTAATGGTTGTCTCCTCCCTTGCTTGGAATGTTATGTTAGCATTTGTGTGAACCTAGTGTTAGGCATATGGTGAAAGAGGTAGTAATTTGTAGTCCGTATTCATTAAAGTAGTTGTACACATTCTTTAGCCTGTTTTTAGCCCTCAACAAAAGTGAGATGCCTTCTGAGACAAACACACACTTCTCAGAGGAAGAAATTCAACAAGCTTACAAATACACGAAGAAATGCTCCACATCACTAGGCATTCGCGAAATGCAAATCAAAACAGCACTTAGATACCATCTCACACTAGAAAGAATGGCTATCACAAAGAAATTAACCAACAACAAATGCTGGAGAGTCTGTGGGGAAAAAGGAACACTTCTCCACTGCTGGTGGGAGTGCAGACTGGTGCAACCATTATGGAAAGCAATGTGGAGAGACTCCTTAAAAAACTAGAGCTGGAAATCCCATTCAATCCAGCTATCTATCCCCCTACTGGGAATTTTTCCAGAAGAACTGAAAACATCATACCATAGCGATCGATATCTGTGCACCTATGTTTATAGCAGCCCAGTTCGAATAGCCAAATCTTGAAAACAACCAAAATGCCCATCATATGAAGAATGGTTGAAAAAGATGCGTTATTTTTATACAATGGAATATTACTCAGCTATAAGGAATGTTAAACCAGAAGACTTCGTATATAAATGGATGTATCTTGAGCATATACTCATAAGTGAAATAAACCAGACCTACATGTGTAAATATCGTACAGTCTCCCTAGTGTAAGAACTCAAAAGAAGTAATAAAAATGGAGAGGCATAACAGCTGAATGGAAATCAGAGATTTAAGGGTTAGACAGCAAAGTGACTGGAAACAGAAAAGAAAGGAAACATAGCAGGAACACAACTACACAATTATATGCATAGGATGAATTAGACAAGGGTCCTAAGAAACCTCAAAAGGTTTTTTGACACTGATGATAGCAATATGTAACACTAAAACTGTTCTTGGAATGCCTGTCATTCTGGTCTTTTAGATGTGTGCTGCTTCTAAAGTAATTTCAGTTACTGTTATACTCTTTCTTTTAAGTAAATGGTTGGTTTACAAGAAAACAAAAAAGCATATTAAATGAGAGTAAGAGAATAGGAAAAATACCAAAAGATGGACAGGCTAAAATTTGGCACATGCTTAGTTTTCTAAATATCTGTGTAAAAATGTGTAACTGATTTTATCATATTCCACAGAGATTTAATAGAATATCAATGATGTATAGAAAATACTAATTCCAACTTAAGTCTAAGATATTTGATATTCCAAAAGACAATGATAGTAAGCTCAAACATCCTTGTTTTAGGGTAATAGTATCACTAAGCTTTTCTTCTGGAGGGCTAAGACTATAAGTTTATGACCAAAAATTAGAGAAATAAGAAATATTTTGGCCCTAGCCCTTTGTTGTGGTTTGTATCTAGTTGTCCCCCAAAACCCTCTTGTACATCATGGAGCTGTCAAGCACACGGCTCAAAGGGCGGGGCTGTCAAGCGTGTGCTCTGCTTGAGGGGCGGGGCTTGAGGGGGCGTGGCCAAGAGAGGCCCTTGGTTAAACTGACAACAGGTGCTGTCAGAGTGCCCACACACACACATCAGGTGGCGAGTTCACGGGGAAGCCTGGAGCAGATCATCCTGGACATGGCAGCCTCCCAGCCCCTCCTCCAGTCTCTATAAAGTGGGGGCAGCCTTGAAACCTCCAGGAACTGTGAGGTAAATAAAACTTTCCTCTCCTAAGCTTATGTGTCAGGTATTTGTCCCAGCAATAACAGAAGAGTGACTAAAACACCCTTCAAGGTCAGTGAGGACTCAGGACAGAACAGAATCTGTGCTGTAATATCCTATAATTCAGTGGTTTTCCAAATTTTCTGTTCAAAGAGATTAAGGGACCACAGAGGAAAGGGATTGAAGATAAATAGTGTGCCTAAGGAGAGTTACCTGGAGAGAAAACATTCTCTCAAGCTTTCATAGACAGCAAACTGGTCAAGCAATGGCTGTGACTCATCCAGACGGCTAACACTGACAATTCTACAATGCACTGTACATGGTCCCAAAGTAAATGCTGAGAGGATTTGACTGACCTTGAGAGGTACAAAAAAATACATGTTTTGTTATATAGGTCTTGCTTTAACTTGCCCTTGACCACCCAGCAGTAAAGCTTACACATGACGCATTAAACTTAAGGGTAGTTTAGTATGCTGAGCTGTAAAAGGCTCAGATCAACATTTGAGCTTCCAACATTGCCAGTTTCACCAGTCACACATTGCAATTATGGAACATTTGAGTATATATACAACTACCTTCTCTCAGATCAAAGAGAAGAAATCTATTGTACCAATAACCATTAGAAAATTTATCATGTCTACACCGTGTGCCCTGTATAACTATAACGAGGACAACAATATGCATTGTATCAATTATTGTGAATGTTCTAACATGTTTTGAAACTGTCACATTGTAATTTGTTATTAAAAGTAATAAATAAATAAACCATGAGAAAAAAAGTAAGATGCTTCTGGGGCTCTGGACTCACTTCAAGAGAGACTAATCTCAGTGAGACCTCTGAAGCTACTTTCATCAGGTCTTTTCATTGTTTCTTTTGGCACTGACTCATAACCTACAACATTTTGGGATTGAGAGCATTTTGGACTTCCACTGGGACAGCTCAGCTAGCAAAGTCTATGTGAGTACTATGAAGCCAGAAAGTCTGGGGCTGGGAGATAGCTCAGTGGTCTAAGCACCTGTCTGGCAAGTACAAGGACCCAGGTTTGATTTCCAGTATTATGTGCTATGCTGGACCCAGATCTCCAAGAGTGCTGTGCCAGCCATACTGAGAGCCTATACCAAATAAATAAGATTTGTTTTCAAGGCTGGCCAAATAGCTCAGCAGATTAAAGTGCATTCTTAGACAGAGGCAGAGTCCCACCCCAGAGTGCACTGATATGGCAATGAGATGGCGTGGTGGCATGCACCTGCGATCCCAGCATTTAGGAGGCTAAAAACAGGAGGATCATTACAAGTCCAATCTGTTAAGTGAGGCCCTGTAGACCCTGTACTAGACACATTTAAAAAAGAGAGAGAGAGAGAGAGAGAGAGAGAGAGAGAGAGATTTTTTTAAAATAAAAACAGAAAAAGTTTAAAATTGCAAACATTTGAGCATTTGGACAGGGAATGATTAACCTCTATGCATCTATCTAAAAGAAAACTTAGGAATATTCAGGCTGTCCGCAGGGCTTAGAATCTCACCAGCACCTTCCAGAAACTCCTAGCAGGCTCAGATGGTGCCAAGAGCCTGCCGGGCCTTCAGCCCCTTGGAGGACTTCTTGGGGCTGGCAGCAGAGCCCAGGCCTGCTTTGCCAGCTAGGAAAAGCCACCGCCACCGTGCCTGCCCTGGGAACCAGCACCTTCTCTATCATAATCACGTTTTCCATGGCTGACTTCTAGCACTGAAAACTGGAGCTGCCTCCTGGAGGAACAACCAGAGCACCACAAAATGAGCCTAAAAGCCTCGGACTTAAAAAATAAAATAAAATTAGTGCCTTCATCCCCCTTAACTGTATTGTAGGGGTCGACTCCTGCCCCAGCTGGATGTGTGAATCCTCCTGAACAGCATGGAAGGGAAGAGGTATATAGAAGGGGAAAATAAACCCAAGTCAGGTCTCAGGCTTGGAGCAAGGGTGCCAACGGCCGACCAATGGCTGCGCAGCAGGCGTCCTAAAGACTGCGACTCAGGGGGCTTTCCAAGTGGTTTCCATGGTTTCCAAGCCTTCCTAACCCTCACTCACACAGCTCTCCTTCTGCTCACCTTGTGTCTCTGAGCTGGAAGAGAAATGAAATAAGTGTGACGAATCTGCTGCTATCGAGCAAGAGAGGAGGGAGGGGAGATGGAGCAAGAAGAGAGGTGAGCCTGGGGCTCCCTGGCAGACAGATATCTGAGCGCTTGCCTGGGGCTCTGAGGGCATCTCTGGGGGTCAACCTTGACCTAACTCTGATTTCAGAGAAGTCCATGATCAAGTAGACTGGGCTTTAGAAGGGAAGGTGAATGAGCTGCTGGCTGTGAAGGTCAGATCTCGCACAGCAAATCCTGTGTGAGCCCAGAGCCCAAAGACCTCACAGCTGAGTCTGTAGCCCCTATGGTTGGGTTCTGATCCCCAGGAAGCCCCAGTGTTTCTCCCCAAGCTGAGCTTAAGAGCTGTGTGGCCTCATCAAACCTACGTCCTTATCTCTACAAAGATAGTAGGGTTGCTGTGGATACAGAAAATCCTATGGTAATGACCCCGGCTCATGCCTGGAACACAGCACTGCCATAAATGGTAGCTCTCAAAACACAAGAAAAGCCTTGTTGAAGTACAATGCCCTGGGATAGAACATCAACTTGAAGGCTACACTTGATGAGTATCAACACATATATAGGATATGGAACTTCTCCCAGAATCTAGGTAGAGAATACTTCCAGGATCGCAGAGCCCACCCCATCTTGGTCTCAGGGGATGGCTAATGTTTTCCTGTTCAGGCCTCCAGCTTCTTCTCTTTGCCAAGTTTCCAAGGCCCACCCCTAGGAATGAAGGCATCAGTAGCTGGACCCCATCCTGTTGCATGGATGCAGCAATAACTCGAACATCTCATTGGGCTTTGAGTCTGCCCAGCACTGGCTCTTTCTGATGCCAGTGTTTCCTCTTGGGTCTTCTTAGCAGGCTTTGAGATCAGACCATGGAGCACCTGTCAGGGGAAAAAGAGGAGAAGGAGGGGAATGGGGCAAGGGGAGGAGCAACTACCCAACCACGTGCTTGTGGAACACCCACTCCCAGAACCAATTCCTACTCAGGTAGCAACAGGACCAACAGCCAGGTTGTGACCTGGCATACCTTACCCGTGCCCTTGCTGGTGCTTTAACAAATCTCTTTCTTGCCTTCCAGCCTCATAAAGAAGGAGGTCTGGAAGCCCCTCACACTCACACATCATCATGCCAGAAAAGTCTAGGACCCTTCTATTCATTGGTTCCCCCCCCCCATTCAACAAGAAATTAGCGAGCGTCAGTGTGTGCCAGGCTCAAGCAAGCTGGGCAGCAGGAGAGGGGCGGCCTCAGGCTGCAGGGCACCGCCAGCCCCATCCGTATCACCTCTCCTTGCCTGACTCTGCCCAATTGCAGGGTGGGAATGAAAGGCGCCCCTCCGGCGTCCTCCAATTTCCCACCATTCAGCTCCGACCCAAGCAGCAGCAGGCAGCTGAAAGGATTCGCAGGTGTCTTGCGTGCCCTCTCATACTGCCTTTCTTTCGCTCTTTTCATCTTCTCTTTCAAAATGCTGTTAATAGTGGGAAAGCGAGTATGAAAGGAGACAAAATGAGGCCTGGGGAAGAGTGTCTGATGCTCTATTTGTTCACTCCTGAAGTTCTTCCTGCCACCTCGCTGCGGGAGGCTCCCCAGCAGCCCTTGCCGCCCAGCAGCAAGAGAGAAGAGTAGCATGGGCAAGACGGGGGTGGAGGAGTGGGGAGGGGGGGATTGGGCTGGGCAACCTGGCAAGGTTGGGGTCCACTCTTGTGGGAACAGGGAGGAAGGGAGGATGGCACCATAGGGAACCAGTCTACCACCGCACCCATGCTGGCATCTGCTGGAGCAATGGTGGGAACAGGAGTCTCAGTCCCCACAGAGACTTTTCTTCCTTTCTGAAGACAAAAGCACGAGGTCCACAGTAGTAGGGGAAGGTGACCTCCCCATGGGGCAGCTTCCAGGCTGTGTCCCCCCAAGACTCAAGCTGTCACTATTCTTCCCCCTCACCTTCACTGGCCACATAGAAGAGGAAGTTGGGCACCTGCTCTGGGCTCTGCCAGGACCCCAGCTCGGCTTAATGTTTCAAGAACCTCCAGCATGCCTTCATCTATGTCACCTCCCAGTTCTGTCCCGAACCAACCCTCTTGGCCACTTCCCCCTACGCCCATGAGAAAGTCAGGGCCCGCATCTGAGGGAGAAACAGCCAGGGAAGACCCACCCTGGATCCTTCTTGGAGGAGAGGCAGTTCTTGGCTGGCCATCAGCATGCCTGAAAGGGGAGGGCGGCTAGCAGTCGCTTTCCTGGGAAACAAAGAGGCAGAATGCCAGCAAGGCTTACCTCTCTGGAAAGGTCATGTGGCCCAGTGGTTAGAGCATAGGTCCTAGAGCCAGCCTGACAGGGGCTCGGATCAGAGCAAATGCATTGGCTACATATTTATCGAGTAAGTGAGATTGTAACTGGATGGTATTAGGAGCATTGACTCTAAATCGCCACACTTGGTACCACACAGGCGCACTTAGGCCAGTGCTAGGCACATAGCCAATGTACCACATAGTCTGTGTCCCAGATGCAGTGCGGTGACTCAGCCAGTCACAGTGGCTCTGGGCCCCACTGGCCGGACTCAGTGGTAGAGAGTGGTACCCCACACACACATACACACACCTCTCAGATAGCTAGGCAGACCCAGGAGAGGAAATTCCTAGGGCCTCTGGCCCCAAGCCCAGGTTTTGTGGGGCAGAGGCCCACCCAGCCTGAAAGGCTACCGGGGGTTGGGTTATCTCTCAGGGGTCACCTCTACATAAGACCACACCAGGGGCACCACTCACATCAGCAGTGTTCACTGCCCAGGCTAAAGAGCAAGCTCAGGAAGAGGGCCCATCTGCCCACCCAAAGCTGGTTCCAGGACCTAAGGGTAAACACGAGGCAGAGCCCCAGATGAAGAGGATCTGGAGAGCTCCTTGTGCCCCAGGACACCTAGGTAACATGGGTTTCCCTTCTCTGCGATCTAGAGGCCTGGCTTGGCCCAGAGAGATTTGGCAAGAGCGCCCCTCCCCCAACTCCATCTTACACTCACATGGTTCCCGCCCCACCCCCCACCCCACCCCTGGAGAACAAGAGCTTCAGGGACCCAGAGTGAGTGCGAATGTGGTTTCCAGTCAGCCTCACACCCTAGAGGCTTCCACTGGGCTGTGGCCAGCTTCGGGGGAGACGTCAGCCTTATCATGAAGCCTCCTGTACTGAAGGAGAGAGACAGAGAGGGGGACAGCTGGAAGGATGGGGCACAAGGCTGCGATGCCCCTTCCAATGGAGGCAGCAAGTGGGGAGACACGGAGAAGGAGTAACCAGGAAAACTGAGACAGAGGCTCCTGCCGTAGCATATGCACTAGGATGTGTGTGCTCATGCACTGAAATTTGCTATATGGGCAAGTTATGATGTGTGCGTATGCAAAAGTGTGTCTGCGTGTGTTGTGCCTAAGTGCATGGGTGCAAACAAATGCATATCTGCAAGCATACCGGTGCAGATGGACGACAGGTGTGCAAACACAAGAGCACGTTTCAAAAAAGGGGGAGGGTGATAGCTCAGCAACCCAGCAAATACAAGGTCCTGAGTTCAATTCCCAGTACCAAAAAAGAAAAAAAAAATATATGGTTATGCATTTGCAAATGCAGCATGTGCAAGTGTATACTTGTGGGCAAATGCATGTATGTAGGTATATGTGTGCCAATACACATGCATGCAACTCACTCATATGTGCAAAATACATGTGTGAGGATCCTGTGGAGAGCAGGGGTGAGGAAAGAAGGACAGGACAAGCCCAGCAACCATGGCACCACAGAGCATGTCTGCCGCACAGAAAGCTCTACAGAAGTGCGGCTGGCCTTTGTTTTCCAGTTCAGTACCTGACTGAGCAGATGTGTCAGGACTATTTGCCTGTCCAGAAGACCCCAGGTCCCAGAGGCATCCTTCTCATAAGACTGGGCCACTGCAATCTTCCAGCTCCACTGTCAAGGCCAGCAGGCCCCACCCCCACCAGGAGGGAGTTAAGTGTCACCTGGCCCAGGAACCAGGGGATTTCCTGCCACCTCCTCTGGGTAGGTGACGTAAGCTGTTTATTTAGTGCTCAGCCAAAGAACCTTCCAGCCCTCAGCTCATCTAAATGTGGAGCCTCTGGGGATAGGCATAGTTGGCTTATTTCCACCCGGCATCTTGGAACAGTCCAGTCTTGTAGTCCCTTTAGACTTCTAGCACGTAAGCAACCGTCCTGTTGGAAGATTGACAAGACTAGATTCCTTCTCAGACTGAGTCCCTGGGGTGGCTGGTGTTCCCATGGGTCACAACCTGCCTGCAGGCCCAGCCCACCCACAGAGGAGAGTCCCCACAGGAGGGCAGGGTGACAGCCTGGAGCCCTAGGGTGTGTACCTGGAGCATTGGGGCCAGATGCTGCTAAGATGGCTGAGAGCCAGGGCTTGAGCCCATCATGCATTCTCGTCCCTGAGGCAGCCCCATCCACTCTACTCCACGACCCCACATTTAGCCTGAGAGCAATTTGGGCAGAGAGGGTCAATGGATGTCTGCCTGGCACCCTAAGAGTGAGCAGTCAGTGCTGGGTAAGTCCCCAAAGGCAAAGGACTCAGGGGTGGGAGGGTGGGGTGACAAAGGGATCCAGGCATGTAGGACCAGAGACTCTGAGATGAGGAGTGACTTGGGTCCACCAAGGGGTTCAACCCCTCCTCTATCCAATAGTGGCTGTGTGAGCTTCTGTTTCCTCATCTGGGTGGAGACATGCAACTTGGTGTCCCTGTGCCTGGGGCCCGGTGTGGAGCAGTCCTCTCACTGCCCTCCCAATCTGGGATGCAGGACAAGCTCTGCTGCCTCCCCATTCCCTCTACCTCAAGAGCTCGGCTTCTCTCCCTCTCTTTCCCTCTCTGGCCATCCCCTCTTCATCTCTCTCTGGCTCTCCCCTCTTTCCAAACTGCATCCCTTCTCCTCACTCCAGGACCTCTTTCTCCCATCTCCTGGATCCCTGACCTCCCACACCTGGATTCTTTAGCATCCCCCTCTGGGATCCCTGGCTTTCCTTACCTGGATTCTAGGGCCCTATCAGCTGGATCCCTGGGCCTCCATGCTGAATCTTTTGCCTCTCACACCTGAATCTCTTGAATCTCGTACCTGGATTCCCTTGTCCTCATATATGGGTGCCTTGCCCTGAACACCTGAATCTCTTAAAGCAAACACCTGGATCCCTAGCTTTTCACACCTGGGTCTCTTGCTGCCAACACCTGAATCCATTGAACTCCACACTTAGATCCCTTACTCCTCACCCTAGACTCCCCTGTTCCATTTGCCTGAGTTCCTTTGTTTCACTCTCTCTCTCTCTCTCTCTGTCTCTCTCTCTCTCTCTCTCTCTCTCTCTCTCTCTCTCTCTCTCCCCCCTCTCTCATCACTTGCCTTCCAGGACTTTCCCAGAACTGACTGCTCATCTTTAGGATGCCAGAGAGCCATCTATCTCTTCTAAATGACATTGCTGCCCCCACGCATAGGTCAGGTGCCTCTCCCAGGGGCTTGTATTGTGTCTCAAGTTTCCTCTACCTCCAGTCAGTCTGGGAGGACTGGAACCTCCCGATAAACCTTGAAGGACAGGAACTGCCTGGTGAGCTGCCTGGCTCCTCCCTGGACTATCACCCCTGACAACAGATCCTGCTGCCAGGCAAGTGGTAGCTGTTGGTGAAATGCACACAAAGAGCTGGGCATGGGGCTCATGGTGGGGTACTTGTCTGGTATGGGCGAGATCCCAGGCTCCAACTCAGTACCATAAAAAATACAAAGAACAAGAAATGAATCCGTTCAGAATGAACAAATTTTCCCAGAGGACAGCAAAATCCCACCTCCAGGACTGGGGCCAACTGAGATATGACTGAGTACCTTCAGATGGCTGTGGTAAGGAGGGCTCATGCATACACACCCTGCCCCCACCCTGCAGTTCCTGCCATGCTCCCCGCCATCTCAGGCAGCCACTCACACCCTGAGGTAGCTAGCTTCAGCCTCACAGTTCTGCTATAGTGTGATGTGGTTCATCAACTGTTACCATGGAGACCAGCTAGCAGTCAGCTCCGTGCCTCCCTCAGCAGGGGCCAGGCAGAGCAAAGACACAGCCAGCTGTGTTCAGAGAAAACACAAGCAGAGGGACACATGTGGCTCTGTAGTTCTGGTCCCCACCTACCCCCACCCCGCCCCCCTGCTTTTGTCCCATAGCTGGAGACTTCAGGTGAACATTTGAGTTGCTTAGGCCTCAGGACTTCAGATGACAGCCAGGTGAAACAAGCCAATGGGGACCATGAGGCTGTCATCATGTCACTTGGGGGTGTTGACCTCTGTGTTAGCTTTCTGGGAACTGCCAGAGTAAGAGTTTTTATCCCCTGACCCTTGTGTTCAAATCCTATCTCACCCCAACTCAGATGGACCTGGAGGTAGGTTATGATAGCACAAAAAGATTTCATGTAATATCTGAAAACAAAAAGATGCCACAGGGGCCCGGTGGGATGGCTCAGTGGTCTAAAGCGCCTGCTTTGGAAAGCTTGGGCAGCTTCAGGAACCACGGTTCGATCCCCGGCACCACATGCTGCGCCAGTCCTGCCCTCAGGGTGGGCTGAGCTGGCCATAAAAATGAGTGAATAAACAAACAAAGGTTCTGAAACAAGAAAAAAATAAATAAAACTTTAAAAATTCTTAAAAAAAAAAAAAAGATGCCATAGAGTCACAAAGATTGAGTGTTGCTCACGTCTGTAATCCCAGCACTCAGGAGGCTGAGACAGGAGGATCAATGTGAGTTCGAGACCATCCTGGGCTACCAAAGTGAGCTCAAGGCCAGCCTGAACTGCACATCGAGACCCTGTCTCAAGAAGACAAAAAAAAAAAAAAAAAAAGATTGAGTGTTGCCTGGCTCTGTGGGCCCTGGGGGTGGGTGCCACACTGGCCACTTCCTGCAGGAAGTGAATCCACCGTGGCACCCAGCAGATGAAGGAACCAGATGGACTCATGCATGCAGAATGGCTACCAGGTCTTACTGGAGTGGGGCTGGGGGTCCTGTCTCCTTGTGCTTCACGGAGGTATTTCTAGGGGTGGCTGAACATGCCCAGCACCACTCAGTTTCTAGGACAGGAGCAGATGAGGGCATCATAGCCAGCCCTGGACACAAAGAAGTTGGCCCTCCACCCTTCCATCACCAGCCTGGGTCCTGGTAACACTGACTACCTGTGTCTTCTGTAGGCCTTGCCCTGATTAAAACACACACACACACACACACACACACACACACCCTTCCTTCTCCCCAAGCTCACTTTAGCCCTAGGCAGCAGTGGCTCTGCTGGGTTCTAGTAGGAGAACTCATGACTTAGAAGATAGTCAACTGTAATAGGAACACTGGGTAGCAAATGATTCCAGAAATCTCTGACTAGGAACAATGGACTTTCTTTCCTCTGCAAAGGTACATGTCTGCAGCTGCTTGGCTCTGGATGTAACAGCAGGCGTGTGGCCACACTGGCACCAATGGGGCTGCAAAATTCTACATCAATTATGGGCTGGAGGACTGCAAAACTACTTGGCAAAAGACACGAATGAGAAGTTCTGTATAGAAGGGGGAAGAGAAGGATTGGATACAAGAGTATAATTTGCCTGCCACCAACTGTCAAGGGAAGGCCCTAAAACACAACTTGGGGGGCCCGGCGGGATGGCTCAGTGGTCTAAAGCACCTGCTTGGGGAAGCTTGGGCGGCTTCAGGGAGCACGGTTCAATCCCCGGCACCACATGCTGCGCCAGCCCTGCCCTCGGGGCGGGCTGAGCCGGCCATAGAAATGAGTGAATAAACAAACAAAGGTTCTCAAACAAGAATAAAAATAATAAATAAAATTTTTAAAAAATTAAAAAAAAAACAAACTTGGCCTTACCCATACCCAAGCCTGCACACTCGCATAACCTTCCTCCCTCCCTTCCTCCTGCTCCCCCAGAGGGACTCAATTTCAAGGTAGAAATGTGCCCATCTCAGGGCTGCTGTGCGTCTCAGCTGATAATATGCGCAGGGGCATGCAGATGGAAACACGTTCCACACGGGAACACGCTCCATGTGTCTGAGGTAGCACTTGCCCCCGATTCTGTGCTCAGATAGAGGGGCGCTCCAGCTGGGTCCTGAAGTTTGTTAGTTTTCTAGTTTCGTTTTGTTCCTTCCCAAAGCTCTGCTCACCTGAGAGAATAACGTCAATATTTGTAAAGGCATTTTAATGGTCCTGGAAGCACTGATCACTATTATGAATCCAAAAATAGATGCACTATTAATGTTTGACAGTGCGCTCATACAGGGCTACATGTCATGAAGTGTCCAATGAGGAATATTGCTTTGGTTTGCCATGCACCTTCTCATCTGTCATCTCACAGGAAGGAGGTATTCTCCCAACTAGAGGAGGGTCCAAAAACAGGGGGCAGGACGGGACAGATCACTCCTGGCTGGATAGGCACAGATCACTTCTCTGTTCTGGAATGGGATTTGCACATTGAGGTTGAGTACGCAGAGCATGTGTGCGTACGCACACGCACACACACACACACAGACACACACACACAGAGTAGGCTCCATCTTTTCTCCCTGGTCATTGAGATTCAAGGCTCCCACTTCCTTCCTCACCCTGTGTCCTGGTCCTGCTCCCCTGGGGTCTCACCAATGGCCTTTTGGCACCTGCGTCTCTCCCTCTGCTCAGCTCTGCCCTACCTCCATATTCCATGCCTCCACGTTCACGCCCCAATCACACATCACCTGCTTTACACAGATGCCCTCTTTGTTGGTGTACCTAGCTTACAAATTCCTGAAAACAGAGCCCAAGACCCAGGCCTGGGCATGGATACAGTTTTAAGTATCTATGTGGGTTGCTTTGTGTCCTCCATGAGGTGGGGCTCAAGGTCTAACTTCTCATTCCTGTGAAAGAAGAGGATCTACTCCAGAGAAAAACACACTGTACTTTGGTAGGCTCTAATCTATTAATGGACTTAGATAAAAGAAAGAAAATTTACATAGAGACACATTTTGGGAGACTGCTGAGGCCTCAGATTGGAGTAATGTATCTATAAGCCAAGGCATGATGAGGATTGCAAGTGCCCATAGGAAGCCAGTAGAGATCTGGTGCCAATTCTCCTCCAAGCCTTCAGAGGGAAGCATTCCTGCTAACACCTTGACTTTGGACTTCAGCCTCCAAAACCGGGAGAGACTGTCATTTTCAGCTTCCCTAGTCTGTTGTGATTCATTGTTGCAGCCACAAAACACAGTGTCAGCCTCCTCAAGACTTCTAGGGCCCCTCCAAAAGAGATGAGGCTTCCGTCACCTACAAGTTCTTTTGTATGCAGTTACAGGATAGCTGTAGCCCAGTGGAGCAGGCACGATGTGAGACTGGAGCCCTGCCCAGAACCAGGCTTGGCCCCTCGGAGAGGTCAGGTACCTTATGTTTCCATCGGGAGCTCCTCAACCACCTAGCAGCAAGTACTGTCACCAGAAGAGACTGACACCTTGCTGGGCACACTGACAGGACTCACCCATCTGTTAGCCTGCAGACCACTCTGGCCATCTCATCAGCAGAGTTAATGGGGGTGAGAGTGAACACCCACACCCATGCCGCACACAGAATGTGTGTCCTTCCTGTCCTTCCTGATGGGGAAGCAGGAACAGGGACAGGCAGGTGCTCTCAGGAGCACTGATGGCAAAGACAAAGCCTCATCTCTGTGTGCCCCTCAGATCTGGCCCCTCTGCTCCAGTGGAAACCTCCTCCCTCCTCACCACAGATTTCTCGACCCTTCCAAATACCTGCAGCCCCTTACCTCTACCCAGACAGCCCTGCTTCACGCCTTCTGTCATTCATTCAGCAACCCCACTCCAAGTACTCAGACTCCCAGGGAGCCCTAAATGATAAAGTCACTGTCCCTGGCTCTAGGAAACTCCCCTAGCATGCCTCCAAGAAAAAGACACAAGCCTTGGGGGGATAAGAGAAACTGAAGGATGCCTTGGAGTTCCCATGAGCTTCCAGTCCCACTTTTTCTCCTGACACCCCCCTACCAGGGAGCTCTTCAATCCAACTCCCAAGATATGTTTTGGTACACGCTTTTGAGAACATCATTTTGAATAAAAATTAGAGGGAGAGCTGGGTCCAGTGATGTATATCTGTAGTGCCAACTGCTTGGGAAGCAAATTTGTGATTTGGGGATCACAAATTGAAAGCCAGCTTGGACACCATATCAAGGCCCCTGTCTCAACATAAGGCTTTAAAAGGCCTGGGGTGGAATCTCAGTAGTATAACATGACCTGGAATGCCCAAGACCCCAAGTTCAATCTCCAGTACTGGGGAAAAAAATTAAAGGGGGGGTAATCTAAGCCATTCAATTGGTAAGCACTGTAAAACATCAACTGTCCCACTGAGGTATGCAAAACTACAGTTGGGGGCAGATGCTGGTCTCCCGAACTTTTAAGGCAAGCCTCCACTGTCTACAAGCTCCAGTTCACTTCTGTCAGCAACGCCAGATCCCAGGGCCTGTTCTGCCCTCTCCTGCTTCTAGTCACCCAACTGCAACATGCAGGAAGCTCTCCTGGGCCTCACTCCAGACCCCAGCCTCCTCCTCAGACAGCCTCCTGAAAGCCAGAGCCAAAACTGCACAGGGTTTCCTGGGAAGGAGCCAAGGGCTCTCCCATAGCAACTGTGGTAGAAATCAGCCCTTAATCATTCTTCTCTCCCAGCTCCGTCAAGCCAGGCAACTTCCTGTAGGTGCCACATAAATATAATTACCCTTTAAGAAGCCTGATGCCACCTTCGGAAGGAGAGCTTCCCCCAAAAGACCCCACACCTTCTCGTCCCTCTTGGACTCCAGGCACAGAGGGAAAAAGTATAAAGCAAGCAGGATGTACCCACAGTAAACCAGCCCCACCCATTGAGCTGAAAGAGGTCTGGGCACCTAGAATCAGGGGATCCCAAGGAGAGCACCACCCAAGTGTCAGCATGAGCCAGCAAGCCTAGGCATGGTGACCTCCATGGGCACTTCTGCCACCATATCTGCTGCTGACAGGGACTTCCCTGGCCAAGGGGGCAAAAAGAGAGTCTTTCCATATCCCTTCCCTTTTCCCTCTCTCTTCCATCCATCCAGCAAAATCTCTGGACAGCTGCCATGTTCTAGGCATGACACCAAGTACCAAAGATCAAAGGAAAAATAAGAATTTTTCACTCCAGGAGACTTGTGGGAGGGAGGAAGAAGGGAGCTCGTTTGCAAGAAGTCGTTTCTATAATATGAAAACCAAGTCAAAAAAAAAAAAAAAGAACGAACGAACGAAAACCAAGTCTGGAGGGACAGGGTTGTGCAGCCTCTGTGGCTGTAAGACAACAATCAGGGACAGGTCTCAGCAGGGATGACATTTGATCTGGGTCTTGCTGGAGTAGGAGCTTTCCCAGCAGACAAAGGGAACCTGAGTAGCCCAGCTAGGATATGGTTGCTAAGGCTCGGGTCCTGGTCATCTTTGAGAGTCAGGGGGACGCTGCCTGTGTTGCATCTTCAGCTTGGATGGTGGGAGCCCTATCTTCAGCAGATAACACTATGCAGAGACGTGAGATAAATGGCCAAGAGCCGGCCAGATAGCTCAGCAGACTAATGCGCCTGCTTAGGCCAAGCGCAGCAGCTGGGGTTCAATCCCCAGCCTGCAGTGTCGGCCTCGCCCCCAGGCATGCTGAGATGGCAATTGAGACTGCATGTGGTGGCACGTGCCTGTAATCCCAGTGCTTGGGAGGCTAAAAATAGGAGGATCACTATGAGTCTGATCTACTGTAGTGAGACCCTGTAGACCCTGTACTACATATTTTAAAAAGTAAAGAAATAGGGGGCCAGGGAGATAGCTCTGTGGCACAAGTACCTGCCTGGCAAAGTGCAAGGTCATGAGTTTGAACCCCGGACCCACAAAAAAAGAAAGAAAGAAAGATAGAAAAAGAAATAGGGGGGCCTGGCAGGATGGCTCAGTGGTCTAAAGCACCTGCTTAGGAAAGCTTAGGCAGCTGCAGGGACCGTGGTTCGATCCCCGGCACCACAAGCTGCACCAGCCCTGCCCTCAGGGCAGGCTGAGCCGGCCATGAAAGTAAATAAATAAACAAAAGTTCTGAAACAAGAAAAAAAAAATAAAATAAAAAATTTTTAAAAAATAAAATAAAGAAATAAATGACCAATGCAGAAATAAAGAGCTGCCACCACCAGAACATGAGCCAGCTCCAGTGTCTCAATAAAGGCTCCATCTGCCTCCAACAACCCCTCCCCAGAGAAGGGCTGGGAGGACCCTAGGGAGCCACTCCCCATGCTGAGTCCTCTCCCTCCGCGTGGTTCCTAAACCCCAGGACCTCAAGAGGAGTAGGCTTCAGGGTGGGGCTGGCACATCCTAGATAAGCCGTCCTCTCAGGTCAGGGATCAAGTCAGAGTAACAGGCAAAATGACAGCATTGCTGAAGCAAGATGCACATCTGCTGCCCCAAACAAAGGGGCACAAAAAAAAAAAAAAAAAAAAAAGACTTTTCAAATTTATTTAATTATTTATTTATTTGGTAGAGGGTCTGTCTCAGCCTCCCCAGCACTGGCACTACAGGCTTTTGCTACCATGCCCAGTTTAGGTGGATGGCAATGCACATCCGGATTTCAGGTCCTTGTGCTTGCCAGGCAGGCACTTAGGCCACTGCGCCATCTCCCCAGCCTCAAAGGGCTGCTCAGGGTATCTCAAAACTGGATGCATGGCAGGAGGATCACAAGTTCAAGCTCAAACTGAGTAACTCAGCTTTTTTTTTTTTTTTTGTGGGACCGGGGTTTGAACTCATGGCCTTGCACTTGCCAGGCAGGCACCTGTGCCATGGAGCTGTCTCCCCAGCCCCTTTAAAGAATTTATTTTTTATTTTATTTTATTTTTATTTTTTCAGAACCTTTGTTTATTCACTCATTTTTATGGCCGGCTCAGCCCACCCCGAGGGCAGGGCTGGCACAGCATGTGGTGCCAGGGATTGAACTGCGGTCCCTGAAGCCGCCCAAGCTTTCCCAAGCAGGCACTTTAGACCACTGAGCCACCCTACCGGGCCCCAAATCTGAGGGGTTTTTTTTTTTTTTTTTTTTTTTT
>PVJA010000861.1:14834-53284 GCA_004027025.1 Myocastor coypus | reverse complement strand
CCTTCTATAGTTTGCTTGCGCCCGTGGAACCCCGTCCCCGGCTGCAGGGGGGGGGGGGGACTGAGGCATCTGGAGGTCCGGGAAGGAAATTGAGGTAAGGGCAGAACTCACCTCCTCCACCTCAAATCCCTAGAGGAGAAGCTGGAGGTTGAAGACAAATTAATTTGCCTCCAGCTGTTCAAGCTTGTCCCTTCCTCCTAGCCCGCCTCTGGAGCCCCTCTGGACCTATTTTCTGTGAGCGCTGAGCCTCTGCTTGAGGGCTGACCCTGTGCTGGTGTTGCGTGGCCAGTGACTTGCGCTGCTCATTCGCAGGCTCTGGGGAAGCTTCACTGCCAGGGATTTGTTAAATAAAACACCGTGGTATTTCCTTCGCTTGTTTTGACCTGCCTGGCTGTCTTTGTTTACAGATTACAGACGCACCATTCTGGCCTCTGGTTTCCTATTGTGCTGGGCACATGGGACAGTGGCTTGTGGATTCCAGTCCCTGTGGGGTGGTGGTTGTTCCCATAACAATGCGCAGGTGAGCAGGCATCTGCCCCTCTCTCTTCTTCCTTGGAGAACCTCAGGGGCCTGGAGGCTGGAGGCTAGACAAGTCTTAGGGAGAGGAGGAATCAGGTGGAACTTGTCCTCCAGGCCAGGGGTTTGGAAAAAGCTTTCAGGACCAAGGAGAAGCAGGAGGGACTCAGCTGGTGGCCCTGAGCTAGGGGTTCCCCAGGAACTACAAAGAATCCTAAGTGGCCTCACCTAGGTGGTTCAAAGTAACTGGTCACCTTAACACCTGAATGCAAGCCAAGAGGAAGTTGGAGTGTCATAGGACAGGGAAAGTCTTTGTGTGACAAGTACAGGTGTGGCATCCAAGAGGCCATCCTAGGAAGTAGCCTCTCTAGACTGGACAAGTTAGGTGCAATGAGGGAAATCTAGGCAAAGTCATCACCCGGAAGGGCTAGGGCCAGAGCCAGACCTTAGGAAGCCACCTGGGGCTTGGCCATCTCCCCCACCACACTGGGCTCTAAAGGGCCCATCCCACCACCAGCAGCCACAGCCCCCCTCTCTTGGCCTGGGCCTACCCTGGTGGCTTATGCTCACACTACCCAGTGAGAACCTGTGGTAACTAGCATGAACCTCAGGGTCTCCTGGGGTCAGTTCTCTGTCAGGCACTGGGTACCAGTTTGTCTCACAAGCCGGACTGAATCTCAGTTTTTCATATGTAAATGTAGCACAGCAAGGCCTAATGCCCATTTCATGACAGTTTTAAAAACAATGTATGGGGCTCAGCAAGATGGCTCAGCAGTATAGAGCACTTACTTAGGCAAGCTTAGGCAACTGCTCAGGGTCCGAGGTTCAATTCCTGGCATTACATGCTGTGCCAGCCCCACCCCCAGGCCAGGCTGAACCGGCCACTAAAGAATAAAATAAAAACAATGTGTAGGGGCCTGGCGGAATGGCTCAGTGGTCTAAAGCACCTGCTTGGGAAAGCTTGGGCAACTTCAGGGACCACTGTTCGATCCCCGGCACCACGTGCTGTGCCAGCCCTGCCCTCGGGGCGGGCTGAGCCGGCCATAAAAATAAGTGAATAAACAAACAAAGGCTCTGAAACAAGAAAAAAATAAATAAATAAAATTAAAAATTCTTTTAATAAATAAATAAATAAATAAAATAAAATAAAAAACAATGTGTAAGCTGGCCAAATAGCTCAGTAGATTAAAGCACCTGCAAGCAGGGGTTCACTGAGACAGCAATTGAGACTGGGCATGGTGGTGCACGCCTATAATCCCAGCTCTTGGGAGGCTATAAACAGGCAGATCACTATGAGTCTGATCTGGTAGTGAGACCCTGAACACCCTGTAGACCCTTCCTTAAAGAAAAACAAAAAACAGGGACTGGAAAGATAGCTCAGTAGAATACGTGCTTTCCTGGAGAGCAAAAGGGCCTGAGCTCAATCCTCAGTCCAGAAAAAAAAAAAAAAAAATGTACATATAAAGTGCTCAGCACACACAAGAGATAAATATCAAAACAGATCTTGTTTCCTCATTATTTTTATTGCTGGTGACCCCCACCCTCTGCATACAACTCCCTTTTCTCCATATGGGGCAGGGCAGCACTCAGAGGACTCAGCAGTGACTCAGCTCCAGGGGGCCTGAGGAAAAAGGTGAAGATGGTTCTGCCAAGCCCAGACACTTCCAGACACTTGGTCTTCCCACTAGGAGCAGCACTGTATCTGGCCCCTCCGACCATCACACACCTGGCCTGGTCTCAGGGTTGGGTGAGCGAGGCTAGCAACGCTGGATTTCAGGGGAGATTCTGCTTTCTTCCCTGAGAGATGGAAGCTCAGGGCTAGCGGGGTGTCCCTGCAGCCCTTCCCTGCACCTTCGTTCTGCCACCTGGAGAACTAAGTTCTCCCCCTTAGCTCCCTGCCTGAAGTATGCCAGGTAGAGACACAGGACCCTCTAGGTGCTTCTGCCTGCTCTCTCGAGCTGCACACCCCCAGGTCCAGAGAGTCTACTACTTGCCCCCACTGCAGCCCTGTTCCTGTCCTCCACACCCTGCCTCTCCCTCCACCTACAGCTGCCATTGGCCCCTGGGACAATTAGCAGGTAGTGTTCCAGCTCCCACCTTAGCCCCATCCCTTCCCCCAGCCCTTTCAGGGTATAAGGGCAGATTTGGTAGCCTTCATTATAGACTATAATACAAACACATGATAAAATAAAATAAATGTTTTCTCTGTGAAAATCTATTTGATGAGTTACTGTTGTGATTTAATGATGGGATGGGGAACTATAGCAAATTACCAAAGTATATAATTAAAGCAAATCTAGTTTAAAGCCCTTTGTGGCTTAGGATTCCTCAGGTCTCACCCATTCATCTCTACTCCCCACCAGGCCCCCTTCCCTCTTCCAGAGTATGAAGCAGGGATGGGAGTTGAGGATTCTTGTGGAGCCAGGGTACCCCGCTCCCCTGTCTGCAACATCCCTGCCTCTGAGCTTTAACTTCAGACCCAGAGGCTGAGCAGATCAAAGCCAGAAGTGACTGATGAAGGGGCAAATGGAACTCTCTGCCTTAGGAACACTCTTCACAAAGGACAGATGCCACTGACCCCCAGACTTCAGAAAGTCGCCCATTCTAAAATGATGTGATGAGGGGGCAGCAGGAAGCTTGGGTTCAGAGAGGCTCTGAATGCACCTGGGATCACACAGCTAAAAGTGACAGAATCGAGATCTGATCCCAAGCTTTTGTCTCAGTGCCTGCAGTCTCTCCCGACAATCTGAATCTGGGGTTCCTTCTTGCTGGATGCCAAAGCCTTAGCTGAAATGAGCTGCCGGGTTCCTAGGAGAAAAGGACAGAGGTGCTATGTTCCCACGGTTGTTTCTACTCCCTAGAATTCAGTGAAAGGGGTTTCGGGGAATGCCAAACCTGGGGTCTTGCACACTGCAGATTCTTTCCAGAAACCTCCCCGCTTGGTCTTTACCAGAGCCTGAGTTTAGCCTGGCCTTCCCTGGGCAAGGGGCCTTAAAGCCCAACCAGGAAGAGACTGGGAGGGGCTGGCTGAAGTGCACTTGTTTTGTTTGGGTTTTGGGTGTTGGGAATCGAACTCAGGATCTGGTGCTTGTCAAGCAGGCTCTGAGTCATTGAGCTAGCTCCCCAGGATCTGAAGTGATCTTGCTGTAGGAACTTCCATGTCTCATTCACTTTGTGGCTATGTCTTTCACTTTCCAGCCTGTGCTCAGGGACTGGCAGCAAAGGACTCTAACAGAGACAAAGCCACATGCCATATTGTGAGCACCATGTTCTTGGCTCTAGGGAGGCAAAAATGACCTGAAAGAGAAGAAGAAAACCACCATCCTCACCACCACCACCCCCCCTGGAAGGTTTTCCAGGGAAAATTGGACCACAAGAGATCCAGCACCACCATCCGGGAGCTATTGTCCCACCCCAGCCAGGGAGAGGTCCTCTGCTTCTCCTATAAGGCAAGAGGCTGGCCTTCTCCTATGGAGGGAGTTGGTAATGAGAAGCCCCCACCTGCTGGAGGAGGAGGGAAAGGTGAGACTTTTAACAGGCTGAGGAGCTAGGTAAATGAGATGCAAAGTGCTATACAAATCTGAGCTTCTGTTTCTGGATCTCAAGTTGTGACACAGGGGTGGGGCCCTGCAGTCCTCCAGCTTTCTGAAGGTGACCCACTCCTGCTAGCCTCATGTGGCAACACACCTGTAATCCCAGTGCTTGGGAGGCTGAGGAAGGAGGATCGGTGCAAGTTCAAGACCAGCCTGGGCTACAGAAGTAAGCTAAAGGCCAGCCTGAACTGCATAGCGAGACCCTGTCTCAAAAAGGGGGTGGTGGAGCACGAGGTCCAGAGCAAGGGAACAGGTGAGCTGGACTTGTAGGCAGGCAAGGGCAGGCCTCGACCACCCCTCTGGGGGGATACCAGAGCCCACTGACACATTCCCTGGGATCTAGCAGTTTCCACCCCTTTTAGTGCACCCCTACTTTCCAGCTCCAGGGTGGTGCCCAAAGATGAGCACTCCAATGTCCCAGGGTATGATGACAAAGAGGCAAGTGTCCCTTTGGTCACAGGGGCTGTTGCTGAGCCTTTACACTCTGTCACAGGTGGTATTCCCCACCAAGACTCCCCATGTGGAGCTGTCTTGAGCTGCTTCCTGCAGGAGGAAAGGACCACAAGAAGAGCACCCTGCCTGCCTGTCCTCAAAACCATGACACGGAGCAGCAGTGGGACTTCACTCCTTGCACCCTATCACATCCATTTCTAACTTGCCCAGAGAGTACTTCATGGGTTGTCGCAGAGAGACCTGCAGGGATCTGCGTCAGAGACCAGCCAGGCTCCAGGACTCATGGTTCTGTTCACAGGGCAGGTGGGGAGGGGGCCTGGGGCAGAAAAACCAAGAAGACACCTCAGAGCTCTGAGCACCAAGGAGTGCACTTTGCTCCTTCCACACACACAGACCCAGAACCAGGGCCAGGGGGAGGCAGAAGTGGGCAGCCTCTGTGTCACACCCCTCCTCCTTTCCTTTCACAGTCCATTCTGGATCCATCCCTGCAAGCTTAGGTTCAATCCCCAGTACTACATACAAAGTTGTTGGTTTTTTTAAAATGTATTTTATTTTTATGCATTTTGGTACAAAAGGGCTGGGGAGATAGCTCCATGGCATGCAAGTGCAAGGTTGTGAGTTTGAACCCGGTCCTGCACAAAAAAAAAATAATAATAATAATAATTATACATTGTATTTTGGTACAGGGTCTACAGGGTCTCACTACATAGATCGGACTCGTAGTGAATCTCCTGTTTTCAGCCTCCTGTGTTCTAGGATTACAGGAGTCCACCACCACCCCCAGTCCCAATCACAGTCTCAACACGTCCAGAGGCAGGGCCAGCATGGCATGCCACAAAGTTTTTTTAAAACCAGCTGCTCCCCATCATTCACAATGGGCTTGCCCTGAAGGGCATCAGGACCCAGAACACAAGAAAACCCTGAGCAAGAATGGGAGGAGCCACCAAACTCAAGGGAGGATCCAAACCCTGCTGCTGAGGGTATTCTACAAGGGTGGGCCTAAGCCCATACACTGACCCTCAGCCAGCCCTTCTGCATGACGGTGGCCATAGCAGAAGTCTCTGGACTGAATTAGTCCCCACCCCCAAATTCATATGTGGAAGCCCCAGCCCTACAGCTCAGCTGGGTATGGAGGGAAATATGGCCTTTCAGAAGTAGCTAAAACTAAATTAGCTGGGCACGAAGGCACACAACTGTAATCCTACAACTGGGAAACTGAGGCAGGAAGTCCTCCACAAGTTTGAGATAAGCCCAGGCGACAGAATAAGTGTGGCAGTTGATACGCTATATCAACTTGAGGAAGCTTGGCTGGATAGGCTTGGCTGGTTCTGGGCTGTGGGAACCTCATCCTGCAGGATGTGGAGGGTCTGCCCTGGGATGTGATCTAGGGCCAGATCAACCTAGCACAGCATAGCCCAGCCCAGCCCAGCTCAGAGCACCCCAGTCCAGCTGGCCCTGCCCTGGCTGCTTCCTGCCTGGGCCAGCCCTACCCCACTTCCAAGACAGTGAGTTTTTTGAATGACAGAGCAAGACCCTACTTCAAAAACATCAAAACATGGGGCCCAGCAGGGTGGCTCAGTGGTCTAAAGCACCTGCTTAGGAAAGCTTAGGCGGCTGCAGGGACAGCGGTTCGAGCACCACGGCACCACATGCTGCGCCAGCCCCGCCCTCGGCTGAGCCGGCCATAAAAAAAAAAAAGTTCTAAAACAAGAAAACAAACAAACAAAAATCAAAACAGCCAGCCCTGGGGGCACATACCTGCAATCCCAGCACTTGGGAGGCTGAGGCAGGAGAATCAATGTAAGTTGAGACCAGCCTAGGCTACAAAAGTGAGCTCAAGGCCAGCCTGAACTGCATAGTGAAACCCTGTCTCAAAAAGACAAAAAAAACAAAAAAACAAAAAAAAGAAAAAGAAATATCAAAACAAACAAATACAAAACTAAATATGTAGGGGACTGGGGAGATAGTTCAGGAGCACAAGTGCCTGCCTAGCAAATGCAAGGTCCTAAATTCAATCCCTGGTTCCACCAACAAACAAACAAACAAAACCTATATGATGCCAGGCAGGGTGGCACCCACGTGTAAACCCAACACTCAGGAGGTTGAGGCAGGAGGACTGTGATTTTTGAGGTCACCTTGGGCTCACAGTGAAACTCTCATTCTCAAAACAGAGTATGTCCCAGTCCTGAAAAAAAACAAAACAAAACAAACAAACAAAAAAAAAAAAAACAGTATGTGAGGCTTGGAGGGTGGGCACCTCATGATGGAGGAGTGATCCCCCCTAAAAAGAGAGCTCCTTGCTCCACTCTCCGCCAAGGGGCACACACCAAGAGGGCAGCCGTCTACATGCCAGGAGGAATCCTCTTGGGAACGACCATGCTGTTCCCCAGGGTTAAAACTTCCAGCCTCCAGCACTGTGGAAAAATAACTGTTTATGTTGCTCTGCAATGGCAGCACAGGAGGCTGAGACACACACCTGGGTGTGCCTTTTAGAGCTATTTATAAATAACACACACCTGGAAATGAGAGCAGACCCTTTCACACGGTAGGGCCCACAAACAAGTCTCCAAAAGCAGAACATATAAGTGACAGTCCCAACTGCTCACACCACTGGTAGGAGATGCCTGGATACTTCACAAGGCATGCATACTCCCTGTCTCCCTTCTCCCTGCATTTGCCCTGGGTAGCAGCTGCCAGCAAGCCAAGCCAAAGTGTGCACAGCCCAAAATGTATGTCCCTGGCTGCTGCAAGAAGCTTTCAGCCCCAGCCAGCTCTAAGCTACATGAGTCAGACACAGAACCAATAAAGCAGTCTGAGCCACACTTCCCAGACCCCATGCGTATGCCCCGCAACGCACCTCCTGGAAATCCTGCCAACCCGACCCCACCAGCTCAGGAAATGCCTCCATTGTCACCATTCTAAACAGGCATAGAGGAAATTGGGGAGATAGCTCCGTGGCACAAGTGCCTGCCTGGCAAGTGCAAGGCTGTGAGTTCAAACCCAGGTCCTGCAAAAAAAATAAAAATAAATATAAAAATAAATAAATAAACAAGCAGAAATCTGCTCAGGAAAGCACACCCCTATCTGAGGCAGGGACACGAGTTTTCAGTCCAGCTGGTCCTCTGATCAGCTGTGTGACTTCAGACGCCTCCTTAGTTAACCTCTCTGGACTTCTGTCTCCCTGTTGCACCGTGCAACTCCACAGTGTGAATTAATCCTCTACTTAGTGAGAATGACAGGCCAAGTGCTCATACATTCTCACATGTACTACTTCACTTATTCATTCTATGAGGACAGGAAGGTCCCACTGCCACTTCAGAAGTTTATGGGTGAGAGAGGAACCTCAGGGGCAGGCAGAGGCATTGTTCATCAGTGGTACACAACTTGGGCATGTCAAAACAGGTGTAACACCCAGGCATCCCAGCTCCAGACTTCACAGCTCAATCAAATATCCTTGCTGCTGAAATACCTGGAACAGCATCAGACACAGAGAAGGTGGCAACGAAGCATGGCTGCAGGCTTACCCTGCCCCAACCATGGCTGAAGCTTCTCATCAGTGATGAGCAGAAGAGCTATGTGGCCATGGTCTGTATGCAAGTATTGTCTGCCATTGCTGCATAACCAACTACCCAAAAACAATGAGCTTAAAACATCACGCATTGCAGTGATAGCTACAGCAAGGGGCCTGCTGAGGTGTTCTGGATCTCGCAGCTATGCTGGAACCCAGGCATCACTATGTTGAGCAAAAGAGCAAAGACCAAGATCACCAAGGGGCTCCCTCAGCCCGCGACCTCTGACGTGTTTGCCATGTTTGACCAGTCACAGATCCAGGACTCCAAGGAGGCCTTCAACATGATCAACCAGAACAGAGATGGCTTCATTGACAAGGAGGACCTGCACGACATGCTGGCCTCCGTGGGGAAAAACCCAACTGATGACTACCTGGACACCATGAAAAGCAAGGCTCCCGGCCCCATCAACTTCACATGTTCCTCAGCATGTTCAGGGAGAGGCTTAACAGCACGGACCCCAAGGAAGTCATCTGGAATGCCTGCACCTGCTTCGATGGGGAGGCCACAAGCATCATCCAGGAGGGCTACCTGCACAAGCTGCTTACCACCATGGGCAACCGCTTCACAGATGAGGACATAGATGAGCTGTACCGAGGCCCCCACAGACAAGAAGGGCAACTTTAACTACGTCGAGTTCACACATCCTCAAGCACAGGGCCAAGGACGAGGACAACTGAAAAGAGCTCTAAATTCCATCCAAATGCTCCTTGTTGCCACCTTGGGTATTCTGAGATTTTCTCTTAGAGCCTGTTGCACGCCTATAACCTGACAGCTTTTGCCTTCCTTGTTTTGTATTTATTCTCTGCTCCTTTGGGGCACATGTATCTTTGTAATCAAACTGAAAATGGGACGTTGTGTTGGTTTCAGACTAGAAGGTAGAGTAATTTACCTTACCTGTGGTTCTCTTCCCTGAGTAACTGCAGACTACACAGAGTCAATATATTTTTTTTCAGTGAAAGTTATTCGTGCAGTTTTTTCTGAACCATGCTTAAACTTTATGATAAAAAATAAAACATCACACATTTATGAGTTCACAGTCATAAGTACAGGAGTAGTACAGGAGTACTAAGCCAGCTTGGCCAGGTTCAGGGTTTAGGATCTCAGGCAGCTGCCTTCAGGGTTCAGTTTTTGTTTTGTTTTTCCAGTAATAGAGATTAAACCAGCCGGGCGTGGTGGCGCATGCCTGTAATCCCAGCACTTGGGAGGTTGAGGCAGGAGGATCGGTGCGAGTTCGAGACCAGGCTGGGCTACAAAAGTGAGCTCAACGCCAGCCTGAATTGCCTAGTGAGACCCTGTCTCAAAAAGACCAAAAAAAAAAAAAAAAAAAAAAAAAAAAAAAAAAAAAAAAAAAAAAAAAAAAAAAAAAAAAAAAAAAAGAAGAAGAAGGAAAAAAAGAGATTAAGCCAAAGACTTCTTTTTATTTTTCATATTTTGGGATAGGATCTCACTATGTCATTAAATTGCCCAGGCTAATCTGGAATTTGCAATCCTCTTGTCTCAGCCTCCCAGGCTCAGCTCTACAGAGCTAGCACTACCATGGAGTGCCCATGTAGGCAAAGGAGGACCAGAAACAACCGGAAGTCAGCCAGGCGTGGTGCCACATGCCAACCTGTGATCCTAGCACTCTAAGAGGCTGAAGCAGGAGCATCACAGGTTTGAGCCCAATCTACGCAATCTAGTATTTAGTGAGACCCTGACTCAAAAAAAATCAAAAGGGCTGGGAATGTAGTTCAGTGGAAAGACCCTGGGTGAATATCCAGAACCACAAAACAAAGAAACAACAGAGTTTGCAAATACCTAGGCAATTAGCCCTCCGTGGTGAGCTCCTTTAGCTGGAAAAACAAAAGTTCCACTCCCTGCTGCTATACTTCAGCACCTAGCAGTCGGCAGAGGACTGGGTGTCCACCAGCATGTGCCAGATTAAATCAGTCAAGTGGGTGATGGCAGCAAGGTGGCTGTTGGAACTGGCTTCCACCCACGTTGTTATCTGTGGGAAGGAAGAGAGACAGAGACGCAGAGGACTTGTGGGATCCAGTGCCTGGCCTTAGGCAGGCAAACAAGCTCGCCTCTCCTGTAGCCTGGCTCCTCCAGCACCTCAGACCTCTCTGGGAAACCAGCTACAGAAAGAGCTTTGGATACAGGTTATAGGGTCAGGTGGGGAGCTGAACTGGCCCCTGGAGCCCAGATGAGCTCCTAAACCACAGACAGCCCTGGGTGGCTGGGAAAAAAGAAAAGGCTTTTGTTTGAAGAATGCTGTTCCACTGTTCCGCTGTTCCATGGGCAGGGGAGTAGTCTATCAAGGGCAGGGCACTAATGCTTCCCTGAGACAAAGGCGCCTGTGACAGTGTCTAATGAAGACTTTTATGATAGGAATGTAATTGTAAAAAAAAAAAGATTAAAAAATTGGTCTCAATGCGTTGCAATCCAAGAGTTCATTTGTTTCCTCATTCATGCACTAAATAAGCTCCTAATTAATCTTGAACCTTGGAGAAAGGAGACTAGATTGCCATTTTCTCCATAAGGATGCTCTTCACATTTTGGGAAGTTTGAAGAGGCTCTTGAGCTTTTTCCTTCGGGGTATTTGATCAGCATTTTAGAGAGGCTTCATCAGGCTGTCGGGGCTGCTAATTGCATTACCATATTTTTAAGTCTCCTAAGTGCAGGTCAAGCTCATCCTTCTCCAAATACTCGCATTGATCTGACAGTCTGACATGTGGCATTCAGTCTCCTGCCAGGAGGAAGGAGAGAAAGACCTGGATGGACCTGAGTCCACCTTGCTACCTGCTTCCCGCCACAGGGAGCACAGTGTGACCAGACTGCTTTTTCTTCTCAGCGAAAATGTAGCTTCAAAAGCCGAGTGCAGTGGTGCGTGCTGAAGAGTCATTATGGAAGCTGGGTGCAGCTCAGCAGTGGAGTGCTTGCCTGGCCTGGGTGAAGCCTTGGATTTCATCCCCAGGACTGAAAGAAAAAAACAAAAACAAAGAGCAAAAAAAAAGTCACTGTGATGTCATCATTCCTAGAGAAAAAAAAAAACCCTCCAATACTCCAGCCAAAAAAAGAAAATTGAATTCAGCTTGTGCATGTGCTACTGTGTATATTCAATATGAATATATGTGCACATATGTGTTTAGACAGACATAGGCATACATGTATATGTGTTTTATATAAAATTCATGCATATGTGTGAATATCTTTATATATGTACTTAGATATACATATATACATGTGCATTAATATCTGTATATAGTGTATTTTCTTAAAAATATGCATGGTGCTACCTCAGTTTAGAAATTTAATTTGTCTTGGGGATTTTGTGTTTGTATGGGCAAGATGGTCATGGTTGTGTTGTCACTGAAGTGAAGTTTGAGAATGGAAGTCAAGTTTTGCCAAACATTTTTGCCTGCAAACTATATTGTTTGCAAAGAGAAGCGTTCATGAAGTGAGGTACTGCTATAAAAATATCTGCACAGATACGTGTTTGGATCAATATAAATATGGGTGCAACAGGTAATAGATATAGAGGCTGGGGAGATAGCTCCGTGGCACAAGTGCCTGCCTGGCAAGTGCAAGGTCATGAGTTAGAACCCTGGTCCCACAAAAAAAAAAAAAAGAAAAGAGAGAGAGAGAGTTAATAGATATAAATATAGTCATCCCTATTGATATTCATGGGGAGCTGCTTCCAGGACTCCTTATTGACACCAATGTTTGTAGACTCATGCTGTTTGTGTCAGTATTTGTGCAGGCAGTACACGTCTTCCTGTAAATTTCCACAATGGTACATCTAACACCACAAATGATAACATATAATATTTAGTACAGTGTAAGTCCTAGGTAAACAGTAGCTTCTATACTGTGCTGCTTTGTGAAATAACAGAGAAAGAAAGTATGCACATGTTCAGTACAGGCACAACATTTTTTCTTTTTTTTGGTGGGACCAGGGTTCGAACTCATGACCTTGCACTTGCCAGGCAGGCACTTGTGCCCCTGAGCTGTCTCCTGACCCCCTAAACAATTTTGATCAGAGGTTGGTTGAATCTGCATATATGAACCCTGAGGCTGTGGAAGGCTGAAGATGTGTATAAGTATGTGTACACATGCATACAGATATGTATGAATATGAACATATACATGTGTGTAAAGAGATACATATGACCATATATGTGTATTTGTGCACAGGAACAGAGAACTATGATGCCTGCATGTCTTCTTGGCTTTTCCCCTCTAAAACACATCTTGATGGTAAACTCATCCCAGGCGCAACAGTGGAAGGATGGAGGAGAGTGCTCCCAAGGGCCTGGTGACCTGAGAGCTTTGCCTCCTCTCTGATCTCTCCAGCTGACCAGAGTGGCCCTGGCCATACAGGGCAGGAAGCAGGGCCTCAGAGGCCCTGGGTCACAGGACGCCCCATGGAGGAGTCCACAGCAAGGCAAGGCCACCACTAGCAATGCCTCTGCTGTAAGTTGCTAAAGGTTCTGCCCAGGAGTCAAGAGCCCAGACCAGCTCTGTGCCCCTTTCACCCTCGTGGGCCTCCATTCCCCACCCACAGAATGGAGTTATGATATCTACCCCGAAAAGATAAGAAAATGACGTGCAATTTCCTAAGCAATACACACTGACCTGGCCGCTAGCTGCTCATAGGACTGCAGTCTTGCCTGCGGCATCTCAAGGAAGCTTGGATCTCTAACTCAAGGACAAGAATACCATACACTGGGCTGGCAAGATGGCTCAGCAGTCTAAAGCACTTGCTTAGGAAAGCTTAGGCAACCTCGGGATGGTGGTTCGATCCCCAGGACCACATGCTGTGCCTGCACTACCCCCAGGGCAGGCTGAGTGGGCATAATACCAAAAAAAAAAAAAAAGGATCCCCCACAACAATGGGCTCCAGCCAGCACACAAACCCAAGTGCCACTTGGCTCCAGCATCCAAGGGAGACAGCATAGAAACTGGTGCATCTTTGGACTTAAAAGACTCACTTCAGGGCTGGGGAGATAGCTCTGTTGCACAAGTGCCTGCCTGGCAAATGCAAGGTCATGAGTTCAAACCCTAGTCACACACACACACACACACACACACACACACATACACACAACTCATTTCATTTCTGCTTCCCAAATGTCACCCCAGAGTCTGAACACACATAGCACCAGGTCCATCCCAGCCACGTAGAGAAACTTGTTCACCTTCCTGCTACATCACTGGCCACCATGGTCTGTATCCTTTAAAATGGGAACCCGGCCTTGGGAGCCCCTTCTCATCTAGAGCTCCCTTACTTACCTTCCTGGCCCCCTTCCTGTATTGACCCACCACGCTCAACCCTGGGTCTCAGTGTAAACGATGGAGCTGGCCGTGGGAGCAGAGGAGAAGATGACAGCCAGGCTGAGGCCCCATTCCTAGGGTTTTGTTTGTTCTTCAGCATTGAGGATTGGAGCCAAGGCCTTCTTTTACATGAAGTTACATCCCTATTCCTTTTTAAATTTTTTATTCTGAGACAAGATCTTGCTAAGTTGCCCAGAGTAGACTTAGAGGTGTGATCCTCTGGATTCAGCCTCCCAATTTGCTGGGATTTCAGGCCTGTTCCAAGGTCCAGGCAGGACTTCAATCACCAGGACAGGGCTCAGGGAGGATGCGGACCGGCCTCCTGATGGAAACCCTCTGCTCTGCATATGACCCCCAGCCAATACGGCTAAGAGCAGCTAAGTTACCTGAAGGAGGAGCCTCCTGACCACCACCACCTCCACCCTGCTACCAAGCAAGGGCCAGCTGCTCTGCCAAAGGAGGAAGGGGACAGCAGGCAGCCTGGGAGGTCTCCAGGGAAAACCCGGCAGGTTCCCTCTTGCCTGTGGTTTGTTCTCCAGGAAGCCCAGTGTGAGCCATGTCCCTAGCAAGCTTCCCACTGTCCCTCTGCCTGCTGGGTGGTCCGGCTGAAGGGGGCTGGCTGTGGGGCCTTGACACTCCAGGAATCAAACTGGCCACACTTTTTGGCTTCCCTGGCAAGATGTGAGATTAATTAGATGATTATTCTGTTTGATTGGTAGGACACCCCTGGGTCTCATGAGTGGGGTTGAGAAATTGTTGCCTAGATCCTGGGAGACAGAGTGGGGTGTGGCTTCAGCTCAGGTTTCAGAGTTTGGGCAGACACAGCCCCCACGGTGGCTAGACCACATCCTGCCTGGGTGGCCTTGGACAACAGACTCGGCCTCCAGAAACCTGTTCCTTCATTTTCAGAATGCTGCTACAATAACCATGCCTACTAAGATCGCTAGAGGCCTAGCTAAGAACAAACAGAAAGTATCAAGGGGCTGGGGAGACAGCTCTGTGGCACAAGCGCCTGCCTGGCAAGTGCAAGGTCATGAGTTCAAACCCCAGTCACACACACACACACACACACACACACACACACACACACACACACAAATAAATAATAGTAGTAATAATAATAATAATAAACAGTATCAAGATAGGTCACTCAGCAAATGCTCGCCTAGCATGTACCAGACAGCGGGCCACACAGGCTCCTGGCCCTGTGAGGCACAGTCTAGCTGGGGAGATGGCCCGCAAGCCAACAAGAAGTAGGAAAGAGCAGATGGTGCTGCAAATGGGAAAGACCCAATGCCAGGAGAGTGTCCGTCAGGGATAGAGCTGGGGTCAGGGAGGTCATTGTGGAGCCAGCAGGCTGAGGGGTGTGTTGGCCTAGCAGGGAAAACTTGGTGCATTGGAAGAACTGAAAGTACTCGGCAGGCTGGGGTGGTGGAACCACAACCACATCAGCCACTGAGGCTCATGCTGTGGGGCGGGGTCATCACCACTGCCACATTGAATTCCCTCAGCAAAAATCCCAGGCAGGGCTGAGGCTCCAGTTCAGTGGTACAGCACTTGCCCACTTGCCCCCAACCACCACCAAAGAAAAGTCCCTGGCAACAAATGCCCACTCCTCCCACAGTTCCCCAGCAGAGCTGGTCACTCAGCCCAGTGGCTTCCTGGCTGGTAAACACCACACTGAACACTGGCACAGCCAAAGCACCAAGAAACCTCAAGTTGTTCACATCCCAAAGCTTGCCCCATCTCTGGACTCTGGCGCAAAATCTTAGACAGCTCAGCATGGCTCCAAAACTGTTGCTCTTCTACCAGGAAACCCTCTTTTATTCTTCTTTTATTCTGATTTATCACTTGGCCAATCTCACTAGACGTCCAGGCCAAAAGAAACGGATCATATGAGACAGAACCATTTTCTCTTCCAGACAGCATATTCTCTCTCTCTCTCTCTCTCTCTCTCTCTCTCTCTCTCTCTCTCTCTCTCTGTCCCTCCCTCCCTCTTCCCCTTCCACTCCCCGTCTCATTTTCTCTCTCTCCCTCCCCCAACTCACCTCTTTTCTATCTCCCTCTTCACTTCCCTTCTCCCTTCTATATCCCCCATGGAGCAAAAACCCAAGAGCTACAGCCAACTTTAAGGACTCACTATGATACTTCTTTTCAACCCATCACACACACACACACACACACACACACACACACACACACACACACCCCCCACCCTGTCTGGGCCAGTACAAGTAGCCACATGCTATCCACCAGGTGCAGCTACTTTGTCCTACTGAACAGAAAGGGACTGGAGTGCAGTTACTTAGCCCAAGGAACCTATGGTTTAGCTGGGGGTTGGCAAGATGCCTGCAGTGGCTTCCCTCTGAAGTCTTGCAGCTCTGTGTTCCTGGAGAAGTGATACTTCATCTCTACTTGCCTTGGTTCCCAGAGCGCAAAACAGGGACCGAGCTTCCCACAACCTGGTGTCAGCCTCTGGGGCATAGCCCAAAGATACCCACATAGTCAGTGCTCACATCCCAAGACCCAACAGAACCAAGGTGTGCAGAAGGGTCACTTTCTCCTACCTCGCCCCTTGTGCTGTTCCCTGTCCCCAGAAGCCCTGCCATTCCCTGCCTCACCCAGAGAACACTCGCACCACTTGTGTGTCACCTGCATTCCTAGAGGAGGTAAAACTTCAGAAAGGTAAAGGCTGCCCACAGTTGCCAGTTTGTTTTCTAAGTACACAGTGTAAAGCACTCGCCACCCAACACCACCAGTATTTTATAAAAGGAAAGGTGCTCTGACACTAACATGTACACAGGATGTTATCTCAGAGGTGAGAGCAGCTCTTTAAAGCCATCACATCCTACTGGGTGAATAATTCCCGTCTCTGTCCTGTTCTGCCTCCAACCACAGCCCAGCAGCAGCAGCTGGCACAGGACTAGGATGTGCCTGTCCAGGGAGAGAGCACACCCGCCCACGGGGTGAAGAGAGGGCGAGGCACAGCAAGGGCACAGGGGTACAGGTAGAAAAGGAGGCCTAGGAAAAGGGGAGGGAGCTGGGCTCCTGAGTAAAGCAGAGGCAGGGGTGGGAGTCACCCAGAAGGCTTCCCCAGACACTTCCAGGTCTGGAAGATCCTGCTTGGTCCCTAAGGTTCCTCAGCTGCTCAGCTAGAGAGCTGGTGAGGAAGGGACACAACTGGGACCTCACTAACTCCTACTGTCCTAGAGACCATTCCATAATCATCTCCTGTGAAACTCAAGAGTGCCAGATGTGAGAACAGCAGAGGCAGGAAGCCAGGGTCAGCGGGGACCACCTGTCCTGGTTTCCCCACTGCCTCAGCCACCTTCTCACTGGGCTTCCCACAGCCACACCCTGAGAAGAAGGGCATAAAAGCCACAGCTAGAAAGTGGCCGGGCCCCAAGTCCTCCAACTCCCACCCCCACCCGTACACCCAACCAAGCCCTCCAGCCACAGGCTGCATCCATCCCAGCTGTGGTTGTACTATCACTAAGCCCTTGAAGAAACAAGGACTCTATCTTGAGGGTCTACCAGCTTCCCATCTCCCCTTAACCCCCTCTCCCTGTTATTCCCACCTAGCCTCTGCTGTTTGGTTCTCATGCAAAACCTGAAGCATGGGGAATGGTCAGCCCAAAGGGAGACTCAACTCTAGCCATATGGGCACCTGCATAAGTCTCCCTGGGTGCCCCAGGAAACTCAGGCCTACCAGACCTGGGGATGTGCCTGATCTCCCACTGCTCTAAAAGACCCCAGAGTCTTCTAGTGCAAGACTCTTGCACCACATACCAAGAGGTGCTCACATCCGGTCAGTAGTAACCAATCCAAATCTTATGCCTGGGCAGAATGAAACTCAGATTTTATTTTTTTTTTAATTTTTTTTTAAATTAATTTATTTTTTCTCTTGTTTCAGAACCTTTGTTTGTTTATTCACTCATTTTTATGGCCGGCTCAGCCCGCCCCCCGAGGGCAGGGCTGGCGCAGCATGCGGTGCCGGGGATCGAACCGCGGTCCCTGAGGCCACCCAAGCTTTCTCAAGCAGGCGCCCTAGACCGCTGAGCCATCCCGCCAGGCCCTGAAACTCAGATTTTAAATGGCTTACAAAAAGCAATCATTGTGGATTGAAGCACCTGCCAGCACGTGCAGGGGCCCAGGGTTCAATTCCTAGGCCTCTTGTGCTAGCCCTGCCCCTGGGGCATGCTGACACAGCAATTGAGAGTGAGCATGGTGGCACATGCCTGTGATCCTAGCTCTTGGGAGACTGTAAACAGGCGGATCACTACCACTCTGACCTAGTAGTGAGACACTGAACACCCTGTAGACCCCTAAAAGAAAAAGCAATTCTTGGGGGCAGGTGGCCCCCTATTTGAGAAGGTACCCTGCTTCTGAGGCAGGTGCTGCCTGGCAAAAATCTTCCATTGACCCTTGTCTCTGCTCCCATCCTTAGGTTCAAATCCAAGGGCAGGGCTCAAGGTGCATGATTGGAAGCCCAGTCCTCTGAAGGGCCAATTTGGAGAGCCGAGTTACGGGGTACTGAGGACCAGGAATCCTCCAGTGGGACCTGCTCTTGGGCCAGGCACAAGGGTCAAGGACAGGTGAAATGCACAAGCTCCGCCTTTCTGCGCACTCGCATGACACACACCACCAAGACTGCTCTTGCATTCTCAGTTCCCTAGTTGACTTTTTTTTTTTTTTTTTTTTCTTGTTTCAGAACTTTTGTTCGTTTGTTTTTATTTATTTTTATGGCCGGCTCAGCCTGCCCTGAGGGAAGGGCTGGCGCAGCATGTGGTGCCAGGGATCAAACCACGGTCCCTACAGCCGCCCAAGCTTTCCTTAAGCAGGCGCTTTAGACCACTGAGCCATCCTGCCGGCCCCGCCCCTGTTGATTTCTTCAGCACCTCTCTCTCTGTTCCCCACAAGTGCCCAACATGTCACTGCTGTGTCCCAGAACCTAGACCAGAACAATGCTACCCAGAAGAGGTGTTCAGTAAATGTACAAGGCCCCAGTTCTGCAAATAAATAAGTAATAAAAAGTAGGGACTGGAGAAATAGCTCAGTAGAATAAGCACTTGCCTGGTAAGCACAAGGGTCTGAGTTCAATCCTCGGTCCCGCAATAATAATGATGATAATAATAATGATGATGATGATGATAATAATAATAATAATAATAATAATAAAGTACATGTATGAGAGACAACGAAATAAACACCTGTATACAGGCCTAACAACCAACTGCGCCACCTTCTGCCTAGTCACTGCAGCCCAGTCCCACAGATGCTGTCCCTCCCTCCCCATGCTCGCCTGTCATCTGCAGGCTGAGATACCCCTCCTGTGTTAGTCGCTCACCCTTTCCTGCAGCTGCCCTGGTCTCCACCCACCCTCCTGAGTTATCTCACTGTCCCTCAGTGATTATTTTAGAACACAAATTTGAACCCCATGCTCCCCTATGAAAGATTTCTGTGTGTGGCACTTTAACCCAACAGTCTCCTTCTGGGTTTCTGGGAAACTGTGAGTACACCTCCAGCCTGACTGAGGGCGTATAGCTCACATGATCAGCTACCTGGTGGGGAGCTTCCTGGTGCATATTTCCATTTCCTCATCTAAAATGGGAGAATAGAAAAAAATTGACAAAAAAAAAAAAAAAAAAAGAATTAACCTAGCCGGGCGTGGTGGCGCATGCCTCTAATCCCAGCACTCGGGAGGCTGAGGCAGGAGGATCAGTGCGAGTTCGAGACCAGCCTGGGTTACAAAAGTGAGCTCAAGGCCAGCCTGACCTGCACAGCAAGACCCTGTCTCAAAAAGACAAAAATAAAATAAAATAAAATAAAATGGGAGAATATCAGTACTTCCTTTATAGGGCTGTTTATGATGAGGATTAAAACTTGGAGCACAGCCTGGTTTACTGTGTTAGCTTTTATTGTTGCTATTGTCATTTTCCTCCCTGGGTTCTGGGAATTGAACCCAGGGCCTTCACAATGAACTACATCTCCAGCCTTTTTTTTTTTTTTTTTCCAGACAGGGTCTCAGTCACCAAATTGCCCAGGGTGGTCTTGAACTTGGGATCCACCTGTCTTAGTCTCCAGCATGTTAGGATTACGGGTGTATATGTCATTATTATTTTTATATGTTCACACCAGAACATATTATTGCAGGACCTAAGAACTGTGGTTCTGCGTTTTACTTAACCATAGTTGTTTATTTAACCAGTCACTTTCCTCTCCTCAGAAAAATCCCACCACGGCTCCCTAATGCCCTCAGAAAGAGTTCTTCAAGATCTGGTATGGGCTCAACTTGTTTAGAACTCTTCACCCCCACCCAGCTGGCTGCCCCTAGCAGCTTCATGGGAGAGGGACAATTGGCCAGCAGGGAGCCAGCCCTACAGACAGCACAGTCCTGAACCGGTCCCTCAGGGTGAGTCTGCCCTGTCCTATCAGTATCTGTCTCAGGTGGTGTCCTCTGGTTTCAAGGTGAAATGCAAATGAGAAACTCTGAAATTAGCTGCAACCAAGATTCCTTATCAGGTGCAGGGAATGCTTTCTCTCTGGAGTAACTGCCATGGAAGGTGTCCACCAAGCTTCCTGGTCTGCCATTCCTGTGTTATTGTAGGAGTCTTATCTCGTTCAACATTATTATATTTCAGAGGATAAGATAGCAATGTTAGCTCTACTCAGAATTATCAGCCTGTGATTGCAGCTACCTGTACTTGATATTCACTGCAGAAGCAGAAAAACCTTCTAGAGCTTGTGAAAACCAATCTGAATGGGGGATGGGGTAGATATAATAGAAAGAAAATTAGCCTAATAGCTAAGGAGTAAAATATCACCCTGATTAACAGTGGGGGAGGAGTCAACACACTAAAGTTAAAAATGCATAATTTTTCTTTCTTTTTCTTAATTTAATTTTTTTCTTTCTTTTTCCCCCTTTCTTTGCAAATTGTGTGTTGTTGGGATTGTGTGTGTGTGTGTGTGTGTGTGTGTGTGTGTGTGTTTCAGAATGGGTGATACCATATATTCTTGGCTTTCAGAGCAAGAAAAGTCATCAGGGTTTCATTTGTTATGTTTATGCCAATAGAAATAAATCTCAGCATTCAGGAGTAGGCTGCTCACCCTCCTGAGGCCATCAGGGAAATCCTTTGGGTCACATTCCCAGAAGAGCAGAGTAGATGCAGGGTATGACACACGATAGCTTTATTGATCACAAAGCTTCTTCATCACTTTGTGGGGACTCAGATCAATAGACTCACAGAAACATAATAGATTTTTTTAGAAAATCAATTAAACAGAAGTTTTTTTTACAGAATTGAGTCTGCACGGGCTTGTCATGGGTATGCAGTTTAACATAGACTGTACAAAGCAGCTACCCTCTCTGAGCTGCCTGCCAGTGTAGAGGGAGCCCCGTGGTCTTGCTTAGGTGACAGCTCACTGCTGCCGGAGGAACCAATGCCAAGGAAGGCAGGAAGAGAGATTCTCTGGGAACAGCTAAGAGCTCCCAGCACAGCTTGCCCCCGAAGCCCTGTTGGACACCTGCAAGGCCTCTGGCCACCTTGCCCATTTTTTGCACACCATTTTGTGGGTGCAGTCTGCCAGCAGGCCTCGTCGTGGTCTAAAAACCATGGAACTGAAACTTCTCAGAAAGCTGAGATTGATGTCTGAATTTCCCCCTTCTGAAAGCAGAAGGAAACTCTGCAGACATAAAGATGAAATACGGCCCGACTGTGGCCATCCAGATTTGCCACCAGGCTGCGGACGTCTCTCTCTCTCCCCTAAGTCTGTAGAAAAGCAGCTGGAGGTTGGGGGTGCCGGCTCAGGCGTTGAAACAGTCATGGGGAGGCCACTACGCCCCGAGAGTCAGCCAACTGGCCACACACACATTTGGATTTTTGCAGCTTGTGGACACGAAAGCAATCCCCCACACTCCCCCGCCTCCCCTCCTCCTCCGCCAAAGGGAGTGGGCGGGGTTTGGACCAAGCGCCCTGCGCTTGACTCCTCTAGGTTTTCCTAGGCTTTCTGAATCAAGCTCCTCTCTGGTGGGACTGACTGCCCATCATTCCCTTTGCTTCAGCCTTCGTGATCTGTCTTGATCCTGGATAGTGTACCTTTAAAAAAAAGAAAGAAAAAGGAAAGTGTCTCCTGCCACTGTTGGCATCTCACTGATAAGCCACTCAGAGGGATGTGGTGACGAGGCATGGAGCCTGGCAAGACAGCAACCTGAAAGCCCGCCAGCTCCGCCAAACAAGGAATCCTGTGTCCCTGCCGGTGCATAGTAAATAACAAAGCTATAACTCCACGGAAAAGCCGGGCGATGACATTTAAAAATCTCCCTCGGCTTTGTTCTCCTGCTTCATGTCATCAGAACACCAGGATGGAATCTCAGCTCTAATTTATGTCTGTTTCGAGCGTGTACGTTATTTACCGCCATCTCCTTTCATCTGCCTCTTGGATGCCTTGAGTCTGTCCTTAGGTGACAGTGACTCGGTGCTCTGCGCTGGCCTCTCTGCCTTCCCACGCGCCGAGACAGTGTTACAGCCTCTGTGATTCTGTCCGCCTAATGGACAGAAAGGGCTGAATTGCTGAGGTCATGTCTGGGTACCTTCTACCATTTTGTTTTTGTTTTGTTCGCTCTGAGCTGGAAAGATTTTGAATTGAAACATAAAAGCAGGGATGGAATATAAAACCTGATCCCTTCCTGCAGAGCTAAAATAGCGTCCGAAGAAATCCCAAATAAACACATCGCAGGTACTGGCTGCAGCGCCCAAACCCCAGTGCCTGCCTGCAAATGAGCCAATCATTCTGGCTGAAGGTGGGGTGGGGTGCCCCTCCCAGCCTTCCTTCCTACAGAAAGCCGGATTGGGAAGAATCCCAGGGCACTGGGCATGCTGCATGTCTTGTTTAGGGAAAATGGAACATTTATAAAGAAATCCAAGTGGAGAACTTTCAGAGCCAAAAATTCTAGAAAAATGGCTTCTTCTAAGACCATGTTTTCAGTCCTGCTAGATCATGCTACCTAGTCTGTATCTCAGCAAAACAGGAAAGGAGCCACTCAAGGATTAACTTTTTTTTTTTTTTTTTTTTTTTTTTGAGACAGGGTCTCACTATGCAGTTCAGGCTGGCCTTGAGCTCACTTTTGTAGCCCAGGCTGGTCTCGAACTCACACTGATCCTCCTGCCTCAGCCTCCCAAGTGCTGGGATTACAGGCGTGCGCCACCACGCCCGGCTTCAAGGGTTAACTTTAAACCTCCCATGTTTAATCGCTCAGAAATTCAACATTTGAGGCCGGGGAGATAACCCAGTAGAATAATCACGTGCCTGGCAAGCTCAGGGTCCTGAGTTAAATCCCTGATACCACAAAAAAAAAAAGAAAGAAATTCAAAATAAACACAGATTCCTAGACTTTGAGGGAATTATAAAGGAAAAAATAGTGTTGACACACAAAAAAAATAGATACATTAAAAAAAAATTTCTAGGGGCTGGGGAGATAGCTCCATGGCATAAGCATCTGCCTGGCAAGTGCAAGGTCATGAGTTTGAACCCTGGTCCCACAAAAAAAAAAAAAAAAAAAAAAATCTATATATGACATTTTTCCCTTGGAGAATTCTAAATTCTTACCTCTTAGAAAAAGACTCAAAAGGACCACAACTCATTCAATAAATACAGTATTTACTAGGACCTTCTTGAGAAGTAGATCCTAATTTACCAGAATAAGTGCTTGCCTTCCAGAGGTAACATTCTCTGTTGCATAGTTAGACTAGTATGGTGGCACAAGCTTATAATCCTAGTACTTGGAAAGCCAAGACAAGAATATCATCAGGAGTTTGAGGCCTACCTTGGCTATATAATGAGTTCAAGACTAGCCTGGACTACATAGTTGACCTTGTCTCAAAAAGTAGATAGCCAGAAAGGTAGGTAGGTAGATAGATAAATAGATAGATAGACAGACAGACAGACTGACAGATAATAGATTCAAGTAATATGGGTTCATGGCACAGGGATTTTTGTCTCCATGGTCTTTGCAAATCAGCCTGACTAGATGAATGTTCTTAACATAGTAGATCTTTGCATTAGTCCAGTTTCTGTTACTATGACAAAGTTCCTAGGACAGAGTACATATAAAGAAAACAGGTTTCTTTAACATACAGTTTGGAGGCTAAAAGTTCAAATAGCATAACACCAGTTCTCCCTAACTGTATCACCTCACATTGGAGGGCATCACAGTGGAAACAGGTACCAGGGGGAGAAAGGGAGAGCTCCCTCATCTGGGCAGGCAGCCAGAGAGTAACAGGAGATAGGAACAACCTCTTAACATCCCTCGGAGTCCAAGCTCCCAACAAGTGAATCTTTGAGGAATGCGTTCATACTATACCCCCAAAATGATGGACCATAAAGCAACGAACTACTCAGAGATGCATCATGCAATGAAGGCTTTTCATAAGAGCCATCCTAAACATCCTATAAGAGCTGAGCTTAGCTGGGTGTGGTGGTGCATTCCCGTAATCCCAGGACTTGGGAGGCTGAGGCAGGAGGATCGGTGCAAGTTTGAGACCAGCCTCAGCTACAAAAGTGAGCTCAAGGCCAGCCTGAACTGCATAGTGAGACCCTGTTTCAAAAAGATTTAAAAAAAAAAAGAGCTGAGCTTAAATATCCTAGACCTGGAGCAAAACCACATTCTACAGGTTTCCAAATAGACCCATGCTCACCCTTGGAATGTTACACAATTAAGCCGGGGACCAACACACGTAGCCCTCAGTCCCCTCTTCTGCAATAGTGGCTGTTTTCATGTGTCTCCCCCACCACTCCTCATTTCACGCCTGGCAGGGATGGTTTTAACCTCCTCCCAAAATAACAAATTGATTGGTAATGGATGAATAATAGATGCCAAGAAATCTGGGCACTGGTCCCTGGGAGCCTTGACTGCTAACCTTCTCTAAAGAAGGAGAGTTCGAAAACATGATTAGGTTAAGGATTTGGGGATGGGGATCACCCTGCGTTGTCTGCGTGGGTCCTAAAAGCATGGTGCTCAGATAGATCCTGATAAGAAGATGACATACAAGAGACAAAAGCAGAGGTTGGCATGAAGGACTAGAGGGTGCGGGAGCTGTAAGCCATGAAGGGCAGGGAAAGGGATCCTTTCCTAGAACTCTGGAGGGTGCATAGGCTGCCAATGCCCTGACTGTGGTCTGACGAAATCCATTTAAGACTTCTGAAGAGCCGGGATGCAGTGCTTGCCTAACTTGTACAAGTCCGCGGGTTCCATCCCCAGCACTACAAAAATAAAATAAAATGAACTTCTGGCCTTGCAAACTATAAGGTAACAAACTTAGACCAGGAGTTTAGCTCAGTGATGCAGTACCTGCCTAGCAAGCGTGAGGTCCTGAGTTAAGTTCCCAGTATTCCCCCCTACATACACACAAAAGACAGTACATCTATATTGCATTAAGCCAGCATGCTTTTGGTCATTAGTTACCGCAGCAGTAGGAAACTGTCACAGTAATAAACTGTGCGATGATCGTTACTTTTTGGTTTGTGATTTAAAACAATAGTTTTAATAGGAGGATAACTTTTCATTAAAAAAAAAAAAAAAGAACTCAAATCCAGTAAAATATTTCATGTCTCCACTAAAATTTGCATTTCCTAGACATAAATACTTCTTGTCACAGTTCACACTGTTTCATTGTTTTAAATTTGAAACACAAATAAAAATCACATGCATTCTTACAGAATGATGAGGTGGAAGACAGCCAGGTTCTATTTCTTCATCTCTGCCAGCGCTGTGCTGTCACTGATCATTTCCAATGGACTGTGTAAAGGGGGGGGGGAGTAATTCTGCCCAGGTGGGGCACATCTGCTACCAGGACGCACCCTGAAAGTTCCAGACCTGGAGGAACTTCCTCTCTAAATGAACCATAGTGCTCGTCTGAGTGCTCACAGCCACCTGTGCAACCAGACCTTTTAGAATTAACTTTTTTTTGGTGGGACCGGCATTCAAACTCATGACCTTGCACTTGCCAGGCAGGCACTTGCGCCATGAAGGTATCTCCCTGGCCCCTTTGGAATTAACTTCCACAGAGAGCAAAATGCTTATCAGGGGAAAGTTGAGATGCTCTAATTTGAAGCTTACATATAGTTTAGTAGAACTCAACAGTAACAAATGGTTTAGGACACAAAGGTCAGGAACATTGTTTTGGGCTGCAAACTCTATGTGTGTGTGTGTGTGTGTTTGTGTGTGTGGTTTTAATAAAAAGCAGAGGGGGTCTGGGGAGATAGCTCCGAGGCACAAGTGCCTGCATGGCAAGTGCAAGGTCGTGAGTTTGAACTCTGGTCCCGCAAAAAAAAAAAAAAAAAAAAGCAGACCAAGTTTTAGTCAGTTTTATTATTGTTTTTAAGCTTCCTGTGTGTACTGTGTGTCCTCCTTGCCAACATGTGGAACAGAGGGCTCCCATGCCCACTGTCCCCACACCGCCTCCATCCAGGAAGGGAGAGGGTGTCTTTCTCTTGGCTTAGAAGCTGAGACTTCCTCTGACCCCATGGGGCTGAAAGCCAAAAGGAACATTGAAGGCAGTGTGAAACAGCCCAGAGGGCCTGTGCACAGAGCATCGAGGGAGAAGAGAGCTCCACAAGAGGCCTCTACAGCTTTCCTGAGAATAAAGCAGTGCAGACCTTGCCTCCATCCTGCCAGGGCAGCTTGCAAGGGATCTGCCAGAAGGGCCAGCCCAGAGCAACCAACCCCACCTGAGGGAGCCCCTGTGCCACCCCTCCTCCCTGGGCACCCCAGCCTCCCCTATCACTGGAACTCCCCTAAGTGGCCTCACCCTGAGGGACAGCCCTCAGCCAGGAGCTCCAGGCCTCAACTGCCACCTGCCACCAACTGTTTCCACAGCCAGTGTCAGCCCAAGTAGACAGCCCTGAAGACTGAGAAATCGAGATGTCTTCATGTAGGTGGCAGTGCTAAGCCAACAGAGGGGATGAAGTCATCTGGAAACAGGGACATGGAGAATTAAGAAAGCAAAGAAACAGGCCACCCCACCCAGCACCTCCAAACACCCTCCACATGGTCACAGCCTCTGAGACTTGTGACATCTTCACAGGCCATCACCCCTTTGTGCCCTTCATGCCAGTGCTCCTGGCTTCGGGTAGCCTCCTCAGACAAGAGGACAGGAGGCACCTATAGGCCTGCGGGTCCACCAATCTGGAATCAAGCCCTGCTTTACTGGGCCACTGGGCCTCAGCAATGTTCCCTGGAAAACAAGATTAAAAGGTTGACCCTGGGGGGCTGCAGGAAGTGCTAGCAGGGGGCACTATGTGTACAGTATGAGAATAAACCTCCTACAGTCTCCTATTGGCCAAGGTGCCTTGGCAGGGCAGTGTCATTTCTCCTGTGCTCTTGCCTTACCCCACCCCATACAAGAAAGCATATTGCTGGGCCCTGAAAGTTCACTTTGGCCATTTTACAGGAGACTTTGGGTTAAGTAACAGTCCTTTTCAGCAGAGGCCCTGTGAAAGGCATGCCTGAGGACACTTCAGGGGCTGCTGGGATGAGCAGCCCCATTCTGAGTTGGGCGGGAGTGGGAGCCGGGTGGGAGAGGGAAGCTGGGCAGGGAAGCATGTTCCCCCCTGTCGGCATGCAAATCACTCGCCACTACTGAGATAAATGATCCAACAGGATGGCAGGCAGGGTTCCCAGTGGGAGCCATTTGTCATTTCTACTCCTGACAAGTGAGCAGAGAGCAAGCACTTCCGCCTCCCTCCCTCTCCAGGTAGCTGAGCCAGGCACAGGTGCCAGGAACAAAGATATCCCCTTAACCTCACTCTTGCAACTTTAGATTGGGCTGCCCAGCTCAAAGCTTAGGAGAGCAGTCTTCTGGCTTTTGGGCCAAGGCCAGCCAAAGGGCCCTTTGTCTCTTGGGAAGTTAGAGTGAAACTTAGACTTTCTTTTAGCAGTGACCAGCACATGTTTTGTGTTGCACAGCTAAGGTTTTCCATGGTGTCAGCAGAGCCCAACCATGTCAAGGATTTGCCCAGCAGACATGACAGAGAGTGAGAACGTGTCAGGCAGGTTGTGTTCTGGCAGGAATTTGTGTAATGCTTGGACCTCAAAGTTCATCTGTAAAAGATGGTGAAGATTTCAGTAGATGTATCAATTAACCTGAGAGATTTTGAGCCCCCCCCCACACACACATGTACAGGGAATTGAACTCAGGACTCTGCACTTGCCAGGCAAGTACTTATTCTACTGAGCTATCTCCCCAACCCAACCCTGGAGATTTTGAAACTGGCAAACCTCCAATGCAAACCATCCCACTCCTGGCAGAGTTGGAAGTCAACCCCACATCTTTATTTGTTTGTTTTTGTGGGATGGGGGTTTGAACTCACAACCTTGCACTTGCCAGGTAGGCACTTGTGTCATGGAGCTATCTCCCCAGCCTCTACAATCCCACATCTTTAGTGTCGAAAGCTTATGGTACCTCTGGGCCTTTCTGTGTTCTTTCATTTATGCACTCATTCAAGGACTGTTTATCATGCACTTATAAGACATTTATCGGTGGGCAGTGATGGGTCCACCTGTGCCAAGAGTTGCAATGAAGTCAGTACTGGGCTCTCTGAGGACAGCAGCAAGTCAGTGCGAGGTCCCAGTAAAGAAAAGGTCTTGGTGAACCCCAGAACTGCTGGGCTCTGCTGATGCCTTAGAAAACCCCAGCAGTTCACATGCATGACACACTGGTTGGGTAACCATCATGCTCACAAGCTGAAAAGGAATGGCCTGCAGTTCAGGTCATCCTTGCAGGAAACATCTGTGCTCAGCTAACCCCAGCAGCGTGTCCTGGCCTCTTCCTGTTGGGGTCTGTCCTCCCACCAAGGTTTGCATTTCTCCTGAGGGTCCTGGGAGAACATCTGAGATCAATTCCACCATTTCCCTCACCACTACAACACACCTTGGGGAAATGATTTGATTACAATCAAGGAAGTATTACTAGATAGCTACTACATACAAGGCTCTAAGTTCAAAGTTACTGGAAATACTAGGATGAAAAAGACCTGGTCCCTTTTCTTCAATCCAGGGAAGATAGGCATAGACCATAGTGCAGGTCGATGAGACTGTGGTCAGAGATGACATAAAAGGTTCACACCGGGGCTCAGTGACCCATGCCTGTAGTCCCAGCTACATGGGAGCCTGAGGATGGGAAGATCATGCATGCACATGAGTGAAGACCCTGTCTCAAAGTTAACTGAACAGCTGGCCATAGCTGCCCACACCAAATAATCTTAGCACTCACGGAGGTTGAGACAGGAGGGCTGCAAGTTCAAGCCCAGGCTGGACAATTTAGCAACTAAACAAGATCTTGTCTCAAACAAAAACTGAAACAAGAATCACAAAAGGTAACTCAGTATGAAAGCTCTGTGTTCAATCCCAAGCATAAATAAATAGGCATGCAAAGTGTAACTTGAGAACAGTCAGAGCTGGGTTTGTTTGTTTGTTTTGTTTTTTGGCGGGACTGGGGTTCAAACTCATGAACTTGCACTTGCCAGGCAGGCGCTTGTGCCACAGAGCTATCTCCCTGGCCCCGAGCTGGGTTTGTAGAGTGTTTGTTTGTTTTTTCAGTATCAAGGATCAAACTTGGAGCCTCACGCTTGCCGGGCAGGTGCTTATGCTGCTATGTCAGATCTCCAGTCCTGTAGAGTGTTCTTTCCACAACTCTCCAGATATGGTTTTATTTGCTTTACTCCTATTATTACTCCCATTTTAAGGTGGGAACATTGAGACTCCCCAGAGGTCAGGCCTGGTCAGGCCTTGTGTCCAATATCATGCGGCCTGTAAGTCTGTTGGCTTTCACTGAACTTAGCTGTTTGTGAAGCCAGATGATTCTGCTGACCCTGAGGTGGGAAGGGGCAGGCAGGGATTCAGGGTGGGGGACAGGACAGGACAGGGAAAGCAGGTCAGGAGGAAGTGGGAGAGAGCAGCCGAGGAAATAACTCCTTCAGGGTTGAGCCTGTGTCCACTCTCAGCAGAGAAGGGTACAGAGTGAAGAATGGTGGGAACAGGAAAAGAGGAAGCAGGGGGAGGTCAAGGGGGCAGCACTTCAGCCACACAAGGGTGTAAGGTGACAGCAAACAGAGAGCCTGGTAAAACCAGTGAGCCAGGCGTCAGAATCCTCCACAGAGAGTCAGGAGATGCAGCAGCAATTGATTACACAGGCTGACCTCCAAGGAGAGGCTGAGTGGGAACTAGGGAAGTGTCAGTCAAGACACACCCACAGGAGGGAGCTCTCCGCTGGTGACCAGGAACAGAGACATGGGTGCAGGCAGGCCTGGCCTGGAGGAGAGGCTCAGGACCACTCAGGGAAGAGGGCTGACACATAAGAATGTGGCTGAGGCCTTGAGCTCAGAGCAGAAGGGGTAGAAAGGTGGCCAGGATGGGGAGAGTGGAAGACAACCACGTAGAGAAGGGCTTAGAGGGGTCTCGAGGAGGGCTAGATGACCCAATCAGCCCTGATGACAGTGTGTCACATGCTTGCCGAAGCCACCGCGCAGCAGAAGGCCCCAAGGTCCGGCACACACACTAGCTGTGCCTGAGCTGTACACTGTATGCCCAGGTCACACATTTGTTGATCCCTGCCACCACTGTGCATTCTCTGTGCTTGTGGAGCTCAGACTGCTCCTGGGGATAGAAACAATAGGCAAGGGGCTGAGGAGATAGCTCTGTGACACAAGTGCTTGCCTGGCAAGTCCAAGGTCATGAGTTCAAACCCTGGTTCCACAAAAAAAAAAAAAAAAAAGAAAGAGGAAAAAAAAGAAACAATAGACAAATAAGCAAGAGATACATCATTAAGGCCAGAAAACAAGCAGGATATGGGAGGTCAAGGAGCTAGTAGGAGAGTAACGTATGGCATTTGCATAGAAGGACCTTGAAAGAGTTTGTTTTTTCATAGATAATACCTCCCGAGGTGCTGGGGGAGATAGCTCCTGCCTGACAAGTGCAAGGTCATGAATTTGAACCCTAGTCCTGCCAAAAAGAAAAAAAGAAAAAAAAAAAAAAAAAACCCAAAACCCTCCCAAGAGGGTTGTCCCTTTCTTGAAGCTTCTTCCACCCCACTCAGGTGCATAGCCTGCACATGGCTACTCACATCTGGGTAGTATGAGCCAGGTGTGGGATGTACTCTGCAGAGACTGAGGCAGGAAGGTTGCAAGCACCAACTCAGCTTGGGCAACTTAGTGCCTTAGCAAGACACTGTCTCAAGATAAAAATGGAAAGGGCTGGAGAGGGAGCTCAGTGCAAAGGCCCACGTTTCAAACCCTAGTATTACAAAATAAATAAATGAATTGGTAGGAGAGAGCAGCTGGTTTTGGTGTGTTCCTGCTTGCTGAGGCCACCTGGACCCAAGTGCTACTCAGGAAGCCTGGTGGGGCCTCATCAGTGCCCCCCCCCACACACACACACCAGCACTTATCTGTACCTGGCCCAGCAGGTGACAGTGGGGCTCAGCAGGGAGAGCCGAGCCCACAGAGGATGCGCTCTTGCTCCTGCCCTCCACACCAGAAAAGGTGAGGACACCTTGGTGATGCGAGATTAACTTGTTCCAGCTCCTACCCAGGAAGAGAGACAGATCTCCAGGAGCAAGGAGGAGCCTGCAGGGCCTCTGCTGGCTGGGACTGAGAGTTCACCGCTCCTTATCTGCTGCGGCCCGTGGCTTTCCTCTCATGTGGCCGCCAGATCTCCTTGATCTTCCAAAGCCCTGCCTTGCTGGGCGGAGTTGTCTCCCTTTCAAGGAACACAGGATCATCAGCAGCCTCCACCCCGAAGGTGGCCTTTGGGGGAGGTGGTAAGCAGAGCTCTGTGCAGTGGTTGGCAGCTGTAGGACCTCTGACTCCTCAGCCAGCCCCCAGCTGGATCCTCTTGTGCCTCAGCCAGAGCCAGATTACCCACAGACCAGGCTGTGGAGCCCTTTTATACTGGCCCTGCAGGCTGGAGATCCTCTAGTTCAGCTTGTTCAGGAGGGGATTGTGGGCTGAGAAGGGAGCCAGGCAGCAGCACATCAGGCTTAAAGGGAGGCCTGGACCCAGGAAGGGGTGCTGGTTTGAGGGCTTGCCCACCCACCCCTTTGAGGTTCTGCCTCCTGGCATTCTCACTTGCCTCCTTCCCGCGGCAGTGGGAAACCTCAGACTAAGCCATCTCCCTGCTTTTATCAAGTGAGATAACCCAAGATCCTGAATGGCTCTGAATGGCTTTGAATATGCGCATTGGCTTCCACATTTGCATCTTCCCAGTGCCTAGCCCTTCTGTGGGAGAAAGTCAGCCCCCTGTTTCTCCTGCACCTTCCCAGGACCTCAGGCAGTCTGGCTTCCTGATGCCCCTCCCCCAGTCTCCCGTGTGCCTGGTGAGTCTCACCTTGGCACATGTTCCTGGACCATGGCTGGCATGGTGGAGATCATGTTTTCTGACCAGCTCAGTGGCCAAAGGAGGTTGGGTGGGCGTAGGCCAAGAATAGAAGTGAGGAAAGGTCCTTATTAAAAGCAGATGTCTTTAAATCAGTGTAATTAACTGGAATGGATACTGCAAATCACACTTATAAAAGCTAAAGAGACTTTTGCCTGAACTGTTTGTCATATTTTTTCTTTTTTTTTTTTTTTTTTGTCTTTTTGAGACAGGGTCTCGCTATGCAGCTGAGGCTGGCCTTGAGCTCACTGTTGTAGCCCAGGCTGGTCTCGAACTCGCACCAATCCTCCTGCCTCAGCCTCCCGAGTGCTGGGATTACAGGCGTGAGCCACCACGCCTGGCTATGTTTGTCATATTTTTAAGTAGTCTTGAAGAACACAGTGGAGAACACACAGAGGCTCCTACTCTCTTCTAGCTGGCTTTGGCCTGGCAAGTGCCTCCTTCAGGCATGCGTGTGAACACGTGTCCACAGGCATCACACACACCTCCCATTCTCTCCTTCCCTTACACACACACACTCGCGCATGCGCGCACACACACACACACACACACACACACACACACACTGGACATGGCAGAAGGGAGAGGCACGCAGACTGTGGCAGCAACATGAGGGGCTACTGTCCTGAGTGTCTTGGGCCAACTTCCCCCATCCTTCCTCTCCCAGAATTGTCCCCAAACAAGGAGTCAGAGCTGACCCTGTGTCTTTCCATGAAAACACTGGTTTGGCCACTGGATGAAGCCAGTGCAGGGAAGCCTGACTGCTAGGTGCCTACCTGTACCTCTGGTCATCAGAGCCCCCACTGGTGCATCCCATTGTGTCCCCCTCTGCCCTCCTTAGACATATGCTGCCTTAGTAGGGCCATGTCCCTTTGACAGTCACTGCCTCTTCTCTTCAACCCCCTTGCTGAAGTTGAGCCTTGGAAAACAAAGAGCACCAGGGAAAAATAGGGTGAAGATCTCCAGATTGGGGTGGGGAAGTGTTCCTGGGATGCCCTGTGGCAGCCAGCATCCTGCTTCCCTTGCTTTCTATGTAACTGGCTTAGGGCCTGAGGTTCTCTAGTATCACCCCCTCACCAACAACTGGGGATCGAACTCAGGACCTTACACTTGCCAGGCAGGCACTTGTGCCCCTGAGCTATCTCCCCGGCCCTCTCTAGTATCACACTTAAGGTGGCAATTTAGCTATGTCCTAAGCCGAGTTCGGATTCCATATGCCCTTGCATCCCAGGCTTCTATGTGGTCTGTGTGATACAGTGAACCTCCAAACGATATAGAGAAAACTTATCTCCCAGCCAGGGGCCAGGGAGATATCTCAGTAGAAAAGCTTGCCTGGCTAGCACGAAGTCCTGAGTTCAATCCCTGGTACCACGAAACAAAAGAAACAAACAAAGAAATCAAAACCTGACCTGGGAGTTTGTGTTCTATAAAACCAAAGAATGAATTTTAGGAACAAATGGAGGTAATGAGCAGAACATATTTTTGTTGAGGGAAAGAAAGCTCCTGTCTGAGAGAGGAATAGTAGGGGGCCTCTGAGTGGGTGGTCCCCGGGAAGCTGTCTCTTCCAGGGACTTTTATAAAGTAAAACCATGGGGCTGGGAAGTTAGCTCTGTGGTACAAGTGCCTGCCTCGCAAGTGCAAGGTCATGAGTTCAAACTCCAGTCCGGCAAAATAAATAAATAAATAAAAATAAACAAGCCGGGCATGGTGGCTCACACCTGTAATCCCAGCACTCGGGAGGCTGAGGCAGGAGGATTGGTGTGAGTTCGAGACCAGCCTGGGCCACAAAAGTGAGCTCAAGGCCAGCCTCAACTGCATAACGAGACCCTGTCTCAAAAAGACAAAAAAAAAAAGTAAAACCATGCCGTGAGGCAGGTCTAAGGTGAAAACAGTGGGAACTTGGTTTAGCTGCGCATGAGGTGGAGGACAAAGCTGTGATCAACCATGAGGTTACAAGCACTATTGCTCAGGTAAAACTGATTAAATCCAATACCAAATGGGGAAGTGAGTCACATAGCTTTTTTTTTTTTTTTTGTGGGACTGGGGTTTGAACTCACAACCTTGCACTTTCCAGACAGGGACTTGTTCCATGGAGCTATCTCCGCAGCCCCAAGTCACATAGCAAGAGGGCGTGAATACAGAACAAGGTATCTTCCTGTTGGGGGTTGGGTTAGTGCCTCATTTAGGCTCTTTTAAGGTAATTGATGCCTGTTTAGAATATCAATCCCTAATGGGCATTCTAGGGAAGTATGTGGCTACATTTGTTTTCTTTCGTCTTGAGGTCAGGCCCACAGCAGAGGTGTCTGCCTCTTATAAAGCTGTAAGTAAGCCAGGCATGGTGGCTCACACCTGTAATCCCAGCACTTGGGGAGGCTGCAGCACAAGGATTGGTGTGAGTTCAAGACCAGCCTGGGCTACAAAAGTGAGCTCAAGGCCAGCCTCAACTGCATAGTGAGACCCTGTCTTAAAAAGATAAAAAAAAAAAAAGCTGTAAGTAAAGTCACCTTGTCTTGCATATTGTCTCCTTGAGGGCCTGGCCCTGTCTGACTGCCTATAATATTTCTTTTATTTATTTATTTTTATTTTATTTATTTATTTATTTATTTTTCTATTTATTTATTTATTTATTTATTTATTTATTTATTTATTCTTGTTTCAGAACCTTTATTTGTTTATTCACTCATTTTTATGGCCAGCTCAGCCCGCCCCAAAGGGCAGGGCTGGCACAGCATGTGGTGCCGGGGATCGAACCGGGGTCCCTGAAGCGGCCCAAGCTTTCCCAAGCAGGCGCTTTAGACCACTGAGCCATCCCACCGGCCCCTATTTATTTTTCTTTGATGGCTAAGTCTTTTTTATTTTTTAACTAAGTATGCCAAGAGTTTCGAAATGTTAAGGAAGTGAAAGGAAAGCCCCCTCCACTTTTTATTTTTTATTTATTTATTTTTTTGATGGTTAAGTCTTTTCTATTTTTAACTAAGTATGCCAAGAGTTTCGAAATGTTAAGGATGCCTATAATATTTCTATCTAATTCAGCTGCCTACAACACATGCTTCATGTCCTGCAATCCAGTAAGTTTGATCTTTCAGGGTATGTTCTTTCCTTCTAGAGTGATCAGGGATGAAACCAGGCCCCTACTCCCAGGTCAACTCCCTGCTCCACATGGTGCTGCACACCTGTAATTCCAGCACTTGGGAAGCTAAGGCAGGAGGATCACCACAAGTTCCAGGCCAGCCTGGGGTACATAGAAAATCCCTGTCGAAAGAAAGAAAGAAAGAAAGAAAGAAAGAAAGAAAGAAAGAAAGAAAGAAAGAAAGAAAGAAAGAAAGAAAGAAAGAAAGAAAGAAAGAAAGGAAGGAAGGAAGAAGGAAGGAAGGAAAGAGAGAGAGAGAGAGAGAGAAAGAAAGAAAGAAAGAAAGAAAGAGAAACCATGTTTCCAAAAAAAAACCCAGAACGCCTAGCTCTCCCCTGGTGCAAGCCCCTTATCCCTCTTTCCCCACTTCATGAGCACCTCTAAACCAGCACCTTTCCTTTTCCCATGGTATCCCTGTGCTAAGACCCATAGAAGAGACACAACAGTTTCTCAACATAGTATGGAGAGCAAAACTCATGTCTCTATCACCTTGAGTGGTGAAGGGAAGGAAATCCAGCGTCAGCACGTATGAAAATCAACTTGACATTAAGCTGCTGTAATTCTGGCCAATAAGAAGAGATCTCAGGGGCCCGGCGGGATGGCTCAGCGATCTAAAGCGCCTGCTTGGGAAAGCTTGGGCAGCTTCAGCGACCACGGTTCCATCCCCGGCACCACATGCTGCGCCAGCCCTACCCTGGGGGCGGGCTGAGCCAGCCATAGGAATGAGTGAATAAACAAAGGTTCTGAAACAAGAAAAAAATAAAAATTAAAAAAAAAAAAAAAGAAGAGATCTCAATTTACAGCACGAGTTTTGCAGGTAAAAGAGAAGCCGACTGGTGACTGAACAGTTACTATATGTATAGCACTCTCCCTGGAGTACTAATTAGCCTCATCTCCTTCATTGCTCTTCAGGGCCTTGTGACACAGAGCCTTATTACCGCTGTGCCATAGGGAGATTCACAAAGAGGGTCAGTTGTGGAAGGCCTCTGGGTAACATCGGCAGGGTGAGGAAGGGTTGAAGAAGGAGAATCCTACTTTGGTTGGACGACCCAACCAGGAGGATCCAATCCAGTCTGCTGAGGAGGCCACTTCTGTGGGGGCTGAGGCTCACAGAGCAGAAGTCTCCAAGCAAAGGAGGATGGTTTTGCCAAGTGAAAGTAAATCACTCCTTCCTCAGGCTCCCACACCACCATCTCAGGGGTATATGGCCAAGCGCAAGCCAACTTTTCCTCCTGTTTTACCAAACCTAAAATAGGAAGGAAAGGAGTGAAATGGAAAGTAAGAGAAGCAGAGGCAAAAACTGGGTGAGGTGGCACGCACCTGGAACTCCAGCTCCTGAAGAGGGAGGATCAGACAAGTTCAAGGCCAGTCTGAACTAGATAGGGAAAACGTTGTCTCACAAAAGCAAAGAATGGGGGTGGGGGAGATAGTTCAATGGCACAAGTGCTCGCCAAGCAAGTGCAACGTCATGAGTCCAAACTCTGGTCCTGAAAAAAAAAAAAAAAAAAGCAAAGAATGAATAGACAGACAGGTAGGACAAAAACAGAGCCAGAGCCAAAGCTAACATCAGCAAGGACCTGGATTCAATACCAGCACCAACAAAAAAGGAGGGCAAGAGAAAGAAATAGTAAAAATAGCTTTTTAGCGCATGGTTTCTGCTTGAAAATAGATATTTTTCTCACCCTCTAAGGTTCTTAAAATTGAAGAGCATTGCTCCTAGAAGCACAGACTTCTCTACATATGTACCTGATATCAGAGGCTAGACAGGGTTGTCCCTGATTAGTACTTGGGTGGGAGAAGAGTGCAGACTATCCAGGTCTCCTATGGGAAGGATTTGATATAATCTGATTATCATATTTTTCTAAACACACTCGTTTATAGAGAAGCAAACTGGGGCCACAATTTGACTTTCATTTGCACAGCCTTGTGTCTGTTTTCTAATGTGTCTTCCCAGTGGCTTCTGCGGGGGCTGTTTTCTTTGTGTGTTTTGATTTTTTGTTTTTATTTTTGCAGTAGCAATTAACCTAATAAACCACCATTTCATTGTCTGCGCTTAGATTAACCACTTCAGACAACACGGGCAAGCACTGCTTTGCATTCCTGCACCTGCCGAGCACAGGCTGCTGCTTCAGAAGCCAGCCAGAACAATGGGGGTTGTTTTAACTGTGCAATCCTAGTAATTAGAGCGAAGAGGCCCCTCAGGTAACTGCTGAGAAAGGTCCCTTAATTTGACCCCGTTTCACACAGTCCAATTTTCAATAAAATGAGACTCTTCAGCACCATCCCTCAGGAGATCGGCTCCAAGTCTATAATGCCTGGATCTTCCTCGGGCTTATTGGGTGCAAAGTCCTCCCTTCTGATCTGTCTGCATCAAACCAGCTATTCCTCTTCCCGCCTGGTATTTACCCAGGGATGTTGGTGACCCAGCTCCAAGCCCTATAGTAATATCAGTCAAGTGCATCGTTTTCTTCCTCCTTCTATGGGCACCGTCCTTATTTTTGATGATCTGCTTGAAGCTGTTTCTGTTTCCTACTGTCAGTGCCAACCCAAAGCAGTATTTGATGCTTTATTAATTTTTTTGGTTATTTATTTATTGAACAGTGCTTCCACTGCAAATACATTTCTGCCAGAAGTAGAAAGAAAAATACATGCCAACTCCTTGGCCCCAGACTTCCCTCCCTCCCCTAATATATGCTTATGAATCCAAACTAGCCCAGATTCACTGATATTTTTCTCCCTAGGCACTTCAGGTTCTAGGTTGGTTTGCCTGTTTGCTTGTTTGTTTTGTCTCCAGATCTATCTCCTCCATGTTGGATCTCCTGGCAGCTCAGGACCTTGACAACGACAATAGCCAAATGCAACAACCTTCCACCAAGCACAATGGTCTTCTGATAAACCATAAAATTTTCCACTCCAGTGCCCAGTAGACCTGGGCATTTCTGGCCAACCCATTCTACCCTCAGTGCTTGCTGCTGTGTGACAGCTCTTCTCACACAGACCTCTCAAACGCCTGGGTCTTGGTACCAACGAACACATCAGGGACTCAGGACTGGCTACTGATGGACCTGAAGCTGCCCAGGATAGGATAGCTTTGCAGGTGAGAAAGCAGGTAGAATCCTGGACGAAGAGGAACATAACAACTTTCCTTGTTCCCAGATCCATCTCAGGATCAGGTGCTGGCAAGGACTTTGAACATGGAGTGCTAAACACATTTGCAATTGCATTTATGCCCTGCCTCTACCTACTTGAAGGACACATGGGTGACCTCCTACTAAGTTAGAAATGGGAAATAAGGTTGCCCAAAGTAAGCAAAATATCTCCTCCTAGGCTTTATATTAGACAGATAAACCACTATAGACATAATTTATTTTATGTTTATAAAACTTTTATCATTCATTATTTCTGTTAACACAACTGTTTTTTTTTTTTGTTTTTTTTTTTTT